>WBMY01018388.1:0-73494 GCA_013397315.1 Donacobius atricapilla | reverse complement strand
AAACCAGAACGCTCGCAGTGTTTCATCAAGAAATTACTGGTTGGTTCCACAAAGCCTGGTCCTCAACCAGCAGCCTCCTAAGCAAAAACCAGGAAGCAAAGAAGTCACAGCTGTGAGAGGTACACTGAGTTTTGCAAGATTTAGAGGGATAAGGGATCAGGTGATACATCAAGGAAAAAAATAGACCAGCTTTAAGCAACATAAACATAAAATTCTCCATGTTTTCAAATCCATGTTTGGTTCTTATTTTAAAATCTGAGGCCACTGAATGCTAATTGTTTAAAAGCCTTCACCTCAATGTTACTAGAAGCAGAATATTTAGCCTTTTAGTTATGGTGGCATTTGTGGATTGTCTCAGTCTCGCTGTTGTTGATGAAATGGAAAGAGATGCCTAAACTCTGATCTCCAAATAGAAGACCTTTCTAAATGCATCTTCCAACTCTCCTTGTTAAAAACTATTGAGAATTGCAAGGCAAGGTCAGAAAGCAGCTTTTTTCAGCCTGCATTAAGAAATGTATTCTGGTGACAACCATGCCAAGAGGCAAATAAATTAAATGGGGGGGAAAAAACCCCAATCAAAATCAAAAACTTGTTCTTTTTCCAGTTCTTATAATATTAGGGGGGCATTCTCACAACTCCTGAAAGCTCAAAGACGGTAAGACTAACCATTTTCAGAAAAAAAAAATGTTTTACCACAGCATCTGTTTCACCATAAATACATAGATTCAATTTTAGCAGGTAAAAAATGGATTGAAAGATTGCAAATATTAAAAACAAAACTCAAAGACCACAATCAGCATCACCAAGATGTCTGTATTCAGGATTAATCCAGGGAAGATTAAAGAGAAACTGACTACTGCTTTTGACACGTTAGGATCCTAGACCTAAACAAAAAGCACCTGTTTACGTAAGCACCAAGCCCTTCTTAATCAATTCATCAAGCACTAATTTAAAGCACTCATTTAGCCCACCTGACATCTTGTAGTAGTTTCAGAGTGATGGCAGGAAGCATGGCCAAAGAATCAATTAGAAAGCGCATCATGCAGTCCATAACATTAATCTTAAGGGCAATGCTTTCTCATGCATTTCTGCAGAAATCTGCTGTTAAGTAAACGTCATATGCACTTGCTCAGAGATTGCTTGTTATTGGGGAAAAAAAAAATGCACTAAAAATACGTAATTTAAAAACCAGCTCCCATAAAGTCACATTAAAAGAGATCTGTGATACCCTGATGGGCATAAAAGAAATCTTTCTCACGCACATCTTAAATTCACACACAATAAAAAAATGAGGAATCTGCTCCTGTGTTCCTACTGGGAAAGCCCCTGCACTGAAATAAAGGTGATTATTTTCAGACCTTGGCTTTTCTCCAAAAAGGGTGAAGTTAAGCGGATTTGTTTTAAGTAAATAACTCAATATATCATCCAAACAGCATGTGTCATTGAAGTACCTAAAAGATCACTTCTCCTTGCGATGTAATTTGGGTGTGGAGGAGGGGTGCGGGTATTTTTTGACTCTTTCATTAGACAGCGAATCTACACACAGTACTTTCCCTCGAGAGTTTCCCACCGCCAGCTCTGTGCTTCTCTACACACGGCCACGTTCAACTTCCTGCGCTGCCGGTATCGCCATGAAAGCTGAGTCTGCAGACTGCAAGCTGCTAGACAAGCCTGATGATAGCAAAAACAGAGAGGAGATTCTCCAGCAGCACTCCAGAGCCACTGGCATAAACGCCACGAGCTTCTGCGAGCGGCCAGTTATCACCACCCAAACCCCGTTAAGGACAGAGGATGCTACCAGCCTCTCACGGGGTTATCCTCCAACACATCCTGGGATGTGTCAAACCCTTCCAACTTCTCCTCTTCCCTAAAATCTACTGCCTTGCAGAAAGCAGGGTGCCGTTTCCTCTCAGAGCTGGGGAGGAGGGGTGGGAAGCTCACTGGCTTTTTGGGATGGGGATAGTATAACCCAGAAACCTTGGGACAGACAGTATGTGCTGAGTGCATGACCCAGTGCCACCACCTGCTGCCCCACGCCCCGAGCACACACACACATCATGTCCCGGCTCCCCTGGGCTTCATTCCTGGAGACAGCTGTGTCCACAGCCCTTCCCGTGGCCTGTCCTGCAAAGCAGGTCCTCTCCCCTCCTGCACACCCGAGGGACTTCCCCCCAGCTCTCCCCTCAGATGAGCTACAAGGCTGATGTCCATGAAGAAGCTGTGCGTCTCCTAACGGGGCTGAGGCATCCCGGGGAGAAGCGTGGTAAAGGGGAGAGGAGTCTAACAGCCCAGAAGCCGCACTTCTCCATCCTGCAAAATTCCTCTCTCCTTGTCTCTTCCCCACTTGGACCACAGCATCATTTGAAAGCATCTAGCAAAAGTCATAGGAAATTGAGCCATGCAGGAACGTACCCTTCTATCACAAGGCCTTATCAGTAAGATAGCCCCAGGATAGGAGAAGAGGAGCACAATCAGGAACAGACTAGAAGAGGAAAACTGTTGACCAGAAAGCTGTATCTAAATCTCACATAACAAAACCTAATTCTCACAATGAATCCTTTCCCAAATGTACCAGCAGCCCAGCTCGGTCACTATCACGACAAGGCTGTGAGTCTAAAACAAAAGCATCTTATCAGAGCAGGAATTAGCTGTGGTCACAGCAACAATGATCTTGTCCTCTTTTCTCTAACAAGCTCCCACTGGAGTTGAAACGAGGCAACCTGAGGGAGGGAGTCTCACTTGATATGCTCTTTTGATTTTTATTTTTAAATCGAGGTTTAAAGCCATTTCACTCATTCAAGTACCGAGCGCTATTATCGTTCATTTCCTTGGATGTAGCACCAGGCTGTCATTGCATAACTGCCAGGGAAAAAAAAAAAAAAACACCAAAAAAAAAAAAAAACCCCACACCAAAACAAACAAACATGCAGCAGCAACACTCAACCTGCTTTCCTTTCACACTGCTCCAAGCAAGTCTGCCAGGAATTGTATTGACCAGGGCACTCTATCAGCCTCTCCCCTGTTTTCACCCCGGGTCTTACTATACCCTAAAATATTTAGAGGTCTAATTATTATTTGAATGGGAGAGATTTCTAGCAGAGCTGGACACTCTAGGAGCCGGGAGGGGACCTGCCACTCTGGCTTCGTTTGATTTCCTCGGACCTCAGGAGCGAAAATCACCTCCAATGGCACTTGAAGTTTCCCAACCTAAGTTTCACTAGTGAAACGCACTCACTGCTTACCATGGGGTCATCCTATTTCTCTGGGAGAAAAATAGGGAGGTTAAGAAGCCCACCGGCATCGCGAACCTGAGTGTCAAAACCCCGACGAAATCCTTTATTTAAATTGTGTGCGGGCTTCTCCATGGAGATGAGGCTTTCATTTTCCCGCGGGCGCTCCGTGCCGGTACGGGGCCGCGCTCAGGAAACCCTCGGCGAGACACTCCCAGCCCCGCAGGATGGGAGCTCCCTCCATGGCAGGATGTTTACACAGCAAGTCAAAAGGCACCGAGTTCCCATGCGGGGAAACTCCGCTCTCCCTGCAGCCCGAGACAACCCAAACCCCCGAGGAGCTGCTGCTCTCGGGCACCGCTGCTCCTCCCGCGCCCTCCCTTCGCGCAGGTGAGCGGGATGCAATGGCCGGCAGCCCCCGGCGGTGCCCGCGGCGCTCCCAGCCCGCGCGGGGGGCTTACCTTGCGCGCCCCGGCGAAGCCGTGCTCCGCCGCCACCCGCTCGGNCCGCGCCCCAGCCCCGCCGGCTGTGCCCCCCGCCCCGAGGGGGAAGGTGGCCCAGGGGAGGCGGACACCCCCAGGCTGGAGCCTTGGCACGGGGGGCTTTCGTTCTCCTGTCCCTCCTGGTGGGGACGGGAGGATGACAGACTTCGGCAAGATGCTCACCGCCGGGGCCGGCGAACACAAAATATCTGGAGTTCCCCCCAGATCTCCCGTGCTAGCCAGAGCCCTGCGCCAGCTGCTTGCAGGGCCGTCAGCAGCCTGTCCTTTATCCCTCTTTTTACAAAAGCGAAGGGGCAGGGAGGCGGTCAAGCAGTGAGAGGGAGAAGCCGGGGGGAAAACGTCAAGCCCAGGGCTCCTCACTCTGCCCTGACTCCCAGTCCATAGTGGCAGGATGCTCAGGAGCACACAGGGTGTCCAGGCTGCCTGAGAAATCCCCAAACAGTTTTCAGTTGGCAGGAAAGTCCCTGGGCCTGCCCTGTGCTGAGACAGCCAAGGGTTGGGAATGTTCCGTGCACTGGTGGGCTGGCAAGAGGTATAGCTGCGCCTAAAAAGAATGGGAATTGGGTTCTGTGAGTAATCTGCCACCGGCAAAACTGGGTTCTCTGAGTAATAAAACTATGGTTGGAAAGGAACAGTACAGACCGTGCAAGTTTATGGCGAAGTATAGTTTGGGTTTTCCCCACAGATGCGTCTGTTAATTTGTCATACCAAAGGCTAATCCTTTGATGGAGCCCTGAATTATCCCCCGGGAAAGACCTGGGGCACAGAAAGCACCATCATCTTTAAAACAAACAAAATTATAGATTTACCGTAATCTGTCTTGCAAATGGTAAAATGGAGTACAGATGTTAAATAAATCAGGGAAAGCAAAGGAAAACATCAGAAATCGCAAATAAGACTCTTCTTCCATTATCCTAAAATGCTTTCGAAAACAACAGAAGAGCTGACCACATCATTGTGGATCCAAATGAGCGTTGGTTTGCCATGACAAATTATTGATTTCCTTCCTCTGGATAAAAGAAATCCCTATTCAAACAGAAAGGAAATAGCAACTTGAAGCCTAATCCAAAGCCCACTTACATCAACAGAAGTGCTGTAAATGAATGACTGATGCTGAAAAAAAAACCAGACATGAGGGAAAGGTAAAACATGAGAAATGGCCCAGTAGATAAGGAAAACAGCTTTGCCGTCTCATTAAGAGATTAGTATTAGAGTTGGTAGAATTCAGCTTTTAGATGCTCGTTCTAAGAAGAGCCAGTTATTAAAAACAACTTTATATATTATTTCTAAAAACCAAGTTGTTTGTTTTCATCAGTAGGCAGCAACACCTCTCCTTACAAAATCTTTAAAGTATTAAAGCATTTCCAGGTAACCTGGGCCCTGTGAGCTCCTGGATCACCCTGTAATACCTACTGGTGACTGCTTGACAGCCACTGGACCTGCTGGTTTCCATCTACAGCTGTTCTTTGGAATCAGAAACAAAAGGAAAATAAAAGCAAGGGAAAGGCATTTTCTCTACTTCAAATTCCTGTCTATAGCTTGTAAACCTTACCATGACAAGCTTTGATGGCTTTGTCTATGTGATGTTACAAAAAACACTATAAAATTTGGAAGAGGATTAGTTTAGGAAAGACTGGTTGAAAAAGTAAAATCTAAACACCCAGAAAAGAAAACTCCATCAAGAGCAGCAATTTAAAGAAAAATAGTCATTGCATTGATGACGACAGAAGTTTAAGACTAGCCAGGACCACTGGGGTTTCTACCCTAGTACTTTATGTTAACTGTAGGGCTTATTTGCATTAATTCTTGCATCTGGTCTGTAGTCCTTCTTTTCCTTAACATACTGACATTGAATTAGCAGTTAAGTTTGATCTATTATAATTATTGGGGAAATATTGCAATGACTGCTTACAGTCATTTGTAAAACATTTTTACTCCGCTTCTCTTTAAAATGCTGATCAGTCCTACATTGACAACTAGGTTTTGTTCTTATTATTAGTTTTTTCATGGAATTGCTGAACTACTATTTTCTCCAGATGAGTTTTAAGATTGTGATGATAAAGACAAAGAGTTAACACTGCATTGAATGTCTTCCTGTAAGGCATATTTTCCATCCCCTCAACCATTCCCATAAATCTTTTTATTCCTTGAATTGTGAGCTGTAGCTGCATCGGATATTTTCTCAGCAGAGGTCAGGCCAGTGTTAAATGGATGTTACATCACAATTCAGATATTTTTTCAGCAGAGGTCAGGCCAGTGTTAAATTGATGTTCCATCACAATTCTCTTCTTGCTGGGTGCCCAGTCTTTCACCAGCTGAGGATTTCGTTCAGCCTCCATGCTGCTGAGTCTCCCTGATGTGCAGCAACGCAAGTGCTGACTTGCAGATCTCCAATCCTCCCTGAGCCCTCTTCAGGCCTGCTGCTCTCTAGGACAGGTTAATCTATCCTGCATGCCCAAAAATCTTTGTGCCTGGGTATTTATTACTTTTGATCAAAATACACATAATTTACCTGCATGGAGCTTTCCAAACAATACAGATCACTCAGCACTAATCTCTTTTATACTTTATGGCTTTCTTCTTTAAACTACTCACTTTATTAGGAATGAGTTTATATTGATGTACTGGATTTGCAAGATCTTGCAGAGATAATTTCTTGGCCCCAGTCCTTTGGAACCTCTGCAGAATCAAATGAACTCCAGCAATGATTCCCATTTTGTAATTATACTTAAGAACCTAGTATTTAATCAGTTTTTAGTCTGTGTCATAAAGGCCATTTTGATTTTTGTATCCTATTTATTTACTGACATATCATAAAATATTAAGGGTCTCCCAGACACAAGCAATGTCATAGATACAATGGATCAAAAAAAAAACCTGATTTTTTTTTTCAATTACATCAGGTAGCCCAGTAAAAGAGACGAAGATTCCCCCATAAATTCTGGCTTGTCTAACAGAAGGCAGATAGACAACAATACTACTTTTACCGGTGAATACTACAACAATGCTTAAAAAAGGATATAAAATGAGTTTAAAAATGGATTGCTGACTACATTTTTAAACAACCATTAAATTACTGCAATTATTTTACAACAAGTAATTGGCTTTCACTATGAGGTCAGTGAAGTACTAACTTTGAAGGAGATGTTTCTGTCCCTGGGGGCTGCACAGGATGGTGCCATGCCAAGAGACCAGTATGTCGGAGGAAGTTGCAAGAACTCATTTCCTTGCTGTGGAAGAAAACAGAATCCTGAGCCCAAGATTCACATTGCTTTCATCTTTAATCATTTGTCCTAGCAGATGCATGAGCAGTAGTGTTCTGAAGCGCTGGAAGCAGAATATTGCAATAATTAAATCTCATGTTATGAGAAAAAACACATAAGCATCCTTTGGCACAATTCCCGAGTCCCCCTTAAACCTATCTTTCTGAAGCTGTGAAGTGAGTATATATGCTCTAAGTGGACTCTGGAGCAGGCTCATAGGTAATACCTACATTTAGAGGAACAGAAATGGGATTAAAGAGGCTTGAGAAGAGATTCCCAAAGAAAGGAATTGTATGCATAGTTAAAAAAGGCCACATTCCAAAGAAAGTCAGAACAGTATCATTTGACAATTTTATTTAGGACAGGCAATAAACAGACCTATATGAAGAAAAGCAAGAGCCAGAGAATATAGAACAATATAAAGCTTATATTGCCTGTGTATCGAGAACACAGGACAACATTCATAATTGAATGTACAGAATGAAGAGAGTGAAATGCTTTGAGGAAATGCCACAGAAGTTGAGCTGAAAAAAAGCCCTGCTGCAGTTGGCCCACTACAGCTACAGGATCAATCACTTCAAGGATTCTAGAAGCTCTCTAATGGTATGTCTGTCTGTTAGCATTGCTGTGGATCGTCTTATGACAGGGTATAAAAGCAAGTTTTACTTGGTTTGTTTTGATAACGAGCAGCACAGGTATGAGCAAAGCAAAGCAGAAACCACGGTAAATGAGTTCAGGGACAGCACAGCTATGATCTGCTTTGGGCTGCTTTAGTAATCAGCCATGACTGTTCTAAAGAGGATTTTCATGAAACACATCTCGGCCATTTTAGTACAAAGATGAAAAGATGGATGTATGAGTTACTGCAGCAAAGCCAAGCATGATGAGGCCAAGCAACAGCAGTGTTTCTGTGCAGAGGTTCTACATCAAAGAGCTTGGGATACGTTTATCTTAGATGACTTCAAGATCATTTCCCCTATTTAAAAATACCTCCCTGACCATTTTCATTGCTTTATATCATCAAAATATTTTATTTCTGTTGCAAATGTATTAACAATGGCAGCATTATTTATAGGCACAATGGCTCCTAATCTGTTGCATGTTATGTTAAATGTTGTTACTGAAGAGAGGGCTACAGCAGAGACTCCTATATCTAAGATATGTGAGCACAGGAAGATCAGCAATTACCAGGCACAGGAATTGTGACCAAGGATAAAATATTTTGTGCCATCACCATGTGAAAGTGCATGGATCTTTCAAAGTTAAAAGACGTTTGTAAACTGGGAACCTATTGCACAGCTTCCAGTTACATGAATTTCAAGTTGCAGGCAGAATCTTTTCAATACACTTTCATCTATGCAACTGTTATACTGCCAAGTGTCAGAGGGAACACGTTCTAATTTAGTGACATGATCATGCAGATAGTAAAGAGTGTAATTTTCAGCATCCATTGCCTGCAGGCCAGCAGGGCTGTGCAAAGAGAACAGGAGAAGGAAAGGTGTAATTACCTCTTCAAGCAGTTTGGGTTTTCTTTGATTTATTACTCCCAGACATTAAGGACCAGAGGGGCTTTTAAGCAACACGGTACCTGACAGGGAAGTGAAAACTCTTGAGATAACCAGTGAGTGTAATTTCCTACTCTTACTTAATGAGGGTACAACCCAAAATCAACAGAGAGAAGTAGCTCATGGGTAAAATATACGTTTACAAAACAGAAAAATAAAGCCCTTGAAAGAAGGGTCTGAGATTAGGCCTATGCTGAAAGGCTCAGGAGACTATGGCATGTACCTGTCTGTTTGCAAAATAGGAATAAGATTATCCATACAGAAGTTGTTTCCTGAATCTGAGTCCTAGCTGCTGCTTAATATCCACGTAGACAAATGCTCAGCTTAGGCAGCTATGGCAAAGAGGTACTAAAAGTAATAAAAAAATATGCGGTTCATTTATTTTAAGAGGATTTGCTTGCCACTTTTGCCAGACTTGTTTGCTTTTTCTGCTACTTAGTCTTTGCTGAAGACAGTCTGTCTGGAAAAATAATGTCTGTGCAAATGATCTTAGAGAAGTAGAATTGCTCAGCAGAGTCAGTTTGGAGCAGATGGTCTCAGTGACATTCTAGAAGATAACAATGAGTGAGAAAAAGCTTCTAAGCAAGACCTGGAAATACTAGCATTAAAACAAAACGAAAAAAAAAAGCCAAAACAAAACCAAAAGCCAACAACTGAGTTAGGGAAAAGGGTACAAGAAATCCAAGGTAAAAAGATGCCTGTTGACCATGGGAATGATTGGGAAAAGGAAAATGACTGGGTATGTGGAGTTAGAGATCACGCATCAGAAAAAAAAAAAAAAAAGATTGAAGGTGGAATTCAAAACAAAACATCAAAAGATCCAGAAAGTTGATCTCCAAGAAGTCCACCCACAGAGGTGATGAAAGTTTCATCAATTACTAATTAATATAACTTCACTTCGGGAAGCTCCCAACTGTGTCTCAAATTAATTACAGAAAGGCTGAGAAGTAGAAGGCAGTAATTACAGTTTGTTCAACTTTCTGGGCCCTTGCAGCTGTTCATCTCCTTGACAGAGAGGAATGGGTAACAACATGCAGGTGGGGCATAAAAATAATGAGCTCTTCAACTTTGGTCGAACACTAATTGAGAACATTTGGCTCAAAGAACAAAATAAAACAGCTATCCCCAAAAATGCAATTTATCACATGTGGTGTTCACCATTCCATGACAATTTTTTGGGGTGTTTGATTCCTAATAAAAAAATGTTGAAAAAATCTTGTGTTTACTGTTTCCTTTTCATTTTGGACTTCATTCATTCAAACATATTATGCTCCCCACAGAAGGTTTGATAATTTTTATCTTAACGGTCAACATTCATCTATATGAAACATGATTTGTTTATAGAATTTTTGTTTTTACATACATTAAAATCTCAGGCTTTCCTTCCAACAAAAAAAACAAAACAACTCAGAAGAAAATCCATAATCCGTTTTTTAGCACTTGATTTTAAAGGAAAACCAAGAGGAATGATCACATAAAAGTAACTTCTAAATCAAGACTGAAAATAAAAGAAATTGTCCCCATCTGAGCTAAAAGCTCTTTATGAACAGACTTAATTTTGCGTTCATAAATTAGAGATGTGGCACTATATATCCAGATAAATATAGGTTTATTTCAAGTTTGTCTTTGAGATTTCAAGTTTCTAAAAGGCAAATTAAACTCCTCCACTGCTAACTTTGCTCTGCTTGTTGACAGGAGAATAAACATGTTACAACTTCTTCATATAAATATCCTTTTGCCAGAACTTACAAAGTTTCTGTATTTTCTATTGTAAATTCAAGCCTTGCAGCCCACAGAAAAGTACAGGTAAATACAAGTAAATGATCTGCACTATCTCTGCTGGGCAGCTTTATTCAACTGTCTCACAATTCAGCAGCCAGGTACCACTAGAGTTAAGGTGCTTGGTTGATGACTGAGGTGAATTAGTCTATGATCTTCCATGTACCAATTTCACACACCTGCAGTTCACCTCCCACCCTGGAAAAGACTACAGACCGGCAGCTTTCCCCTCATGGCAGCGGGAATTAAAAGAAAATCCACAAAATAGCTTAAAGCATCACACCAAAATATCAGTTGTAAGTCAACAGATGTTTACCCCTGTTGAGATTCATTTCCTTCAGGATCTCTGGGCAGCTACCTCTCCAGTTTTGTCATATTTGGGTGCCTCATTCCCAGCCTGAAATCCTTTTCCTAGAAACCAGTGGTGTTCTTCCACTCCCAGTGGGGGGCCACTGAAGCTGGAATGCAGGCACAACCTAAAAACAGTGAAACAAAGCTCGGAGGATGCTGCAGGCAGCCTACTAAAGATACTGGCCTGGGAATCAGGAGAGTCAGCGTGCCCTGTCCCAGCACGGTAAGATTGAGGCTAGGCTGCCACCACCCAGCCCTCCGACACCAGTCGTGCCACAAAAAGATCTTTGCTAGAGGTTAGCCATGGGAAAGGTAAAGGGAGAAATGAAAACTCGGCTTTTTTTCCCTTTATCTTGCACCTGGTGTAGTGATTACTGTTTGGGACAAAGAAACTTAATTCCACTCAGAGGTTCTGAAGTGCTTGTGCTGTAGACAACAGCAATAAACAACCTTTTGTAGAGAAAAATGGAGGATTTTCTAAAAGCCAGGCCATAAAAAGCCCACTGAAATTCAATGGGAGATGGATAACAAAGGTGTCTATTCTTTGAAATTCTCCTCTGGCAGAAATAATTTTGTCTGGATTTTTAGCATGAAAACAAACACTTCTATTCCTTTGCCTTTGCTTCTGTAGTGATGTCCTTTTCCAAATCATTAAGAAGTCTATGCATATTGTCACACTAAGCTGAATCATGGCTTCCTAAATAATTCACCAAAAAGCCACTACACATTCTGAATTTAAAAGCAAATTTTCAGTAAGAAAAAAAAAAATTTTAAAAAAATGTAAAAGTAAATCACTAGGAAAAAAACACATCTTGGCCCCTAAACACCTCTCTTATCATCATTCTGTTCACAAAGAAATGCATTACCTGCTAATATTTTTTCTGTGAGATGACTATAATGAACACAACAAAAGCATGTGCAGGCTGCGCTCAAGAGTTCATTTCAAAACTACTACAAGAACCTGGCGTTTGGCTACATCTTTATTTCATTTGTAGAAAATAAAGAAGCCTCAGGGAACAGATGAGAATGCAAGTCTTCAATAAACATCTTAGTATGGAATAACTGAAATTTATTTTTCTGTGTGGTTTGGGTGCCATTTTGCTTTTGTTTTTAATTTGCTGCCTGATCAGATTTCAAGAAGTGAGAACCTATTTTCCATCACAACAACCATGATGGCTTCAAGGCGGGGGCCTTCCAAGAGACTTCTCAATAATTTTTAGTTCTTTGCAATCCTTGTCTCTCAATGGGAGCAGAGCTGCATCAGTGACTAAAAGGAAATTAAAGGTCTGGGTTTTAAGACAGGTTTGCCTTTGTATGCATATCTTACCCACTATATGTGATAAAACACTGGTTGTGGGAGAGCCATGGATCACTATTTTTTAAAAATGAAAGAGTGAGAGCATCTGGCTCTCCAAATGTGCACTGCTGTGCCCAAAGGCTTGTTTTGGCAGGTTCTTTTAGTCATATCCTATTCAGGTTACTCTCTGGAGTCATCTCTTTGAAACATGGTGATACCTTCCATGAAGAAATTAAGCAGAAGGATCACCAACATCAGGAAGGGCATCATGAGACAAAAATAGTCTCCGTGGGAAATATATCAATTCTGTCTTCTTATGCAAGTGCATGATGTAAGAACTGTCCCAATAATTTTTCTTTCTTAAAGGATCACAGTAATGCATTGCAGATATTGAACACTTGTCTGTATGACCAAAAGATACAAAAATTAAAAGAAAATTGTGGGAAAAAAAAAAAGAGACAACCAGAAAAGCACTGAAAAAGGAAAGCCTGCATTGTTCTATTTCCTATGCAACAATCTTATCAAATCTTATCTTTGTATAGACTCCTCTGTGTGATCACTGCCAAAATGTGGGACAAAGTATGTCCTTATATTAAACTGATATAGGCTGAACAACACTGAAAAAAGGATTATTTTTTTTTTTTTTTCAGTACGAAACAGATGGTCACCTTATTCAAGCAGGTGTTGTGGGGGAAAAATGATTCACAATCAGGCATCAAAGGCCAAAAATAGTCAAATTCAGATGCACACCCCTCCTGCTAAGGAGTGGTATCAGCATCCAGCCCCTAACTGATGTAAGACAGGAGAAGAGAAGTGAGGAAAAAGGCTCCTCCTGGTCAGCTCTCCGTGCTGCGCTTGGTGAGATATGAGCCATAATTGCAAATCCAAGCTGGTGCTGAGCAAATCCTCTTAACTATGCCTCAAGTTGGTTTCTGGATGTCCAAATTTAATGCTAACAAGCAGAATTGCCAAAAAAGTACAGAAATAAAAAACGTTCAGCCTGGAAAAAAATATATTTATTTCAGGAGATTTAATTTTAGCACTAGGTGGCATTGCTCTAAATCTTTCAGTGCCTCTCTCCTGAGCTCTTTACTGCATGGGTAATACTCTAAACAGCTGGTGAAATGCAAGGGCTTCGCTGAGGTAGTACCAGCCACGCTGCTCAAAATGTGCACAACGTGTCAGGCAATCTATACCGTGAGAGATTTTGTTCTGACTTTGGTCTCTTCTGTTTACTACTGTAGAAATAAACACAGTCAATAACCAGATGTTCAGTGTCTCCCGCTGAAAGACACAGCCTACCTCAAAGCTTCTGTAAAACAATGCTAGCACACTCTGGTGTTCCTCCCCTTCACAGTCACCCTCAAAAATCTTTCTTCCAGGGACAACACAGTGGGTTATAGCTCATCTTCATGTGTTACACAACAGCTGTAAGACCAGGGCTTTTTATCAATTCACTGCACGACTGGTTTGACTCGTTGACCTGCGGAATTTTAAATTAAAAAATGTTTAAAATAATTTTTTAAGTTGTTTTCTTTTTTTTTAACTAAAACTATTGAATTGTACGTGAAAGCCATTAATGAAAAGTCTAGCAGCATAACAGGGGTAAAAAGCATGGACCTCTAAATATGAATAAAGTTTTCAAGAGCATGGAACTTATACAAGCCCTCAAACCTCCATTTTCAAACAACCTCAGCGAAATGTGTCCCTAATTCAATTTTGAAAACTCCTGAAATGTTGTTCTGACTTCATCCAAATCTTTGGTGCTGTGTCTGAGGCTTTTGACTCAATTACAGTAGTACCATATCCCAAGGAGGGTTTAAAGCTTCAAGAAGATAAAGTTTAACCAAGTCCAGAAAGGCAATGCTGAAATCCCGTAGCCTGTAACCACCTAAAGCATAGACTGGGTAAAATAGACTGTTTATGCACTTCATATTCAGGAGTCACTGGATAAAAAATAAAGCAGGGTCTTGGAAAAGTGATTAGAGCCTAGAACTCCTTACTCTCAGTTGAAGACTTCAGGCACCAGATAAATCACGATTCATCCAGTTTTACCTTTTCAAGAGGACAAGCGAGGACATTCAGCCCCTCACACAAGAAATTAATGCATGTTTTCTATCTTAACCGCCTCATCTTCAGTTCTATTGCTAGATTTTCTCTTCCTTTCCAAGAAAAACCCTTCAGTAAAATGCACTCCGAGGCCCAGGTGACACTGCCTGCTTTACTGATTTGACAGGGTGATTTGTAATTGCCTCTGTTTCAACAAATCAACTCAATTAAATCAGCAGCAATGACCCTTCTCATTTTCCTGAGCTACACCAAGAAATCAGAACAGCATTGTGATCAGTGATGCTTCTGTTCAACAGATTTTATCCTGGGAATGAGGCGATTAGTAACACCGAACATCACTGAGTTTTAGCAGAAATGCATTCCAGCTTCTTTTAAACCATTTCAGGACAAAGACAGAGTGCTGTTCAGTAGAGGAAAACAAGACAATCAAACAAAAAAAAGTAGCTATTTCCACTCAATACTCCATGGAGTTAATTTCTCAGGGTGAAAGAATTTATGTAAAAGAACCTTTATCTCCTTTACATCCAGCTCTGAGGAGCAGAACACAGCCTCACAGAAGGAGGTCAGTGAGTCTTTCCCCACTGTCCAATCCCATACAGACTGAGCTTCACTCACCAGGTTCTCCAACATTTGCCTCAAGTCTTAGTAACTGGGCAGGTGGAGCCATTCAATCAGACTAACACTCATCCTTCCAAAGCACTTGAGCTCTTGGGGTAAAAACAGCTTAGCACTAATAGTAATTATTGTCTTCATTCTACAAAAGCCTTGAATACATACTGGGATTTTTTTAAAAAAGGAATAAATGTTTCAGCTCTTTAACTGCATCAGTTTAGGTAAAAAAATCAGTGAACTTCCCTTAATCTGGCTTTCATGAAAACGTATGTAAATCAGTTTCTGAACCCTTTAGAAAGAGCAGGAAGAACTGTGTGCTGTGCTCTCAGCTGGAGGTGCATGGCACATGCCAGTGTGCTCTTTGCCTGAGAGACACCACTATATCCTGATACAACCATCCTCCTTCTCTCCCTTCTTTACTAGTAAGTTCCTTGATGGGTACAGCAGAGAAACAGCCCCTCCTTCGTAAAGGGTTTTATTTGTTTGGGGATTTTTTTGTTTGTTTTTCACTTTTCGCTTCCATCTAATGACATAAAGGACAGCCACCATGAGTTTAACATGTCATTTTCACCCCTGCTACCTTGCCGGTACCATTTCTTCCTGAAGTAGCCCAATGCCGATGGACCAGTACCATTCATTTGTTCATGCTTTGAAAATCACACATTGAATCACTGTGGTTAAGAGGTGACTGTCACAGCTTGGCAGTGCTGTGCAGATATGGGTTAAGTGTACCCATTATACCATTTGGGAACAATTAAGCAGTCTGTTAATAATCTTAAAACTAAACAGTGTTTGTTAGTAATATATTAGTCATCTTAATAAAAGTGCCCACATATCCATGATAAATGATGGTCCTGACAAAATGATTTTAAAAAGAAAACCTATGTGGTGATTGCATACCCACAAAGGGAAGTGGTTAAACACATGAATTCAGAGGCTGAATTCCCTCAATTCCAGTGTGACACTCACCTACATAATGGGGACATATATATAAATCAGGGATATTTAATTTAATCAGGCACCCAAGCATTGAAACACTTGCATTGAAGTTTATGAGGAAACACAAAGCGCCAAATTGGTTCTCTCCAGAAACAACTCACTGGAGCCTACAAGGATTCTAATTTTTTGGCAGAGAAACAATCTTTTCCTTCTCAAGAACAGAGTATTCTTATTTATCCTTGGCTTCTTCAGCTGCCTGTTTGAGGTCTGGCATTTCTCTTCTCCGGAGGTGATTCTCTTTGTTTCAGTAGCATCCCTCATGAGAGTCTCAACAGGGCTGAGCACTGAAAGGAAAGGTCACCAGCATATCAAAGCAGGAGTGGGCTGTGAGCTGGCACTCACAACAGCAGGAGAAGCATCTCTTTGTGGCTACAGGTACACGGGCTTATTGCAGCTTTCTTGGCCTCCAAGGATTTGGCTAAGATGTCAGATCCGAATTTCTTTTACTGAATGTACAAAGGGAAGTCAAGCAAATGCTAGGAGGGAGAATGGCTTCTGGAAAGAAGGCATAAAAAACAGATGAACTACTCTCACATGTCTAAAGGAAATCATATCTTAAAATCAGTGTTTGTTGCAAGGCTAAAGAGCATCTGAAACTGAAGTATTTATTAGCTATTTTTCTGCTGATAATCACTGGTAATTGTTAGTCACCTAACATTTCTGACAAAAACAAGCTTTCTCTGTAGTCAAGAATTTAATTAGTTGCACTGGGAATACTTGGAATAACATAAATAATTCTGGTCACTCAGATTCAAGAAAGATTGAAATTGCTGCAGGTATTAAAAAAAACCCAAACAATTAAGACAGTCATAGGAACCAAGAGTCAGCCCAAACAGTGCAAAGTCCAGCTGTTTTTTTCAATCAAAACAGAAGAGAAGGGATAGGGCTGCTCTGAAAAACACGATCAGAGAATCACACATCTAAAGGAAAGCACTGACAAAGAAGGGGCATTTAAGACTCGGCATATTATTGTTATAAAAACATATCCTTGTGGCAGGATAACACCTGTACCTTTTGTACGTAACTTTACCAGTTCTGACTAATTAAACCAAGGACAACAGAGGGCAGAAATCCAAAAATATATGGCAAGAGTGTCTTGACCTGACCTTCTCTACAAAGCAGTACAGGAGACCTTGATCCAAACATGACAACCCGGGTTCCAGTTGTACCTTGAGGGTCTCTTTGGGGGTCTCAGAGCCTCCCTACAGAAGAAACTGAGCTGCAGCTCCCCTTCTGAACTGCCTGTGATCAGTCAGGATCCGTGTGCTGGCCTTCTCCTTTCTCAGAGCCCAGGGGTGTCTGGAAGATGCAATGGTTTTGAGGGCTCAAGAAGCTTCAGCCCTGCTCCCATTTGGATGTGCCAAGAGTAATTATACTCTACCAGTCAGCCCCTGCATACTGGCCAGGAAAATTTAGGGATGGAGTTGATTAAGAAAAAGTGGCAAAGGTGCCTGAAGAAAGAATGTATGAGGCTGAGGGAAAGGAAAAGCAAGGATGGAAGGCAATGGGAATGCAGAAGAAAATTATGGAGGCAAAGAAGTGAAAGATTGATAAACCAATGAAAATTTAGAAAAGAAAAATGTTTGGAAAGAGACGCATAGGGAAGAGATGGGGCCAAAATATGTGCAAAGCCCGTGTGAGAAAGTCACTGTGAGAAACTGCTATGGGAGATTTAAAAGCTGAGCAAACGTGTGAACAAGATGCATATTTCTGTCATGGCAAACAAGAAGCCTGCCGTTTGCCTCCTTCCAGGCAGTTTCCCTGAGATAGTTTCCATTTCTGGTACAGCTGCCCAGTGTTCATCTCCCTCTGTATTGTGTCTAATATTTGACATAGTATCTTGCAAAGCAACTGACACCGGCTCTAAATCATCAGCTAATGCAGTCTCTGTACATCTGTAAGGGCTGGGATGCAGCACCTTTTCAGCACAGCATGCCCTTAAGACTCTGCAAACAAATCCCACTGGTGAACAGTTATTAATTTATCACACAGTTCCCTGGAGCCACAGTAAGGTTCAATCCACGTACTAGATTCACCACACAAATTCCAGAGAGGTCACTTGAATTACATTTAGTCTTTGCTGGAATATGAAAATGTTGAGGTGTGAAATGCCTCCGTCCCTTAAAATAAAACTAAATTACTTCATTCCCAGAAAAGGAAAGGTGCTGCTTCAGTTCCATCAGACAACACAGCTTCTGCTGAAGTCAACAGAAATGCCACTGATGCAATGGAGGCCGAACAGATTGCAATTCTGCACTGTTTTTATTTGGTAGTAATCATCTCAGACACGCAGACTGTGCCCCAGAGTGTGCTTACACACAGTCCTGACTGCTTATGTGAACGGAATCTGGCAGTAGCTGTCTTAGGTATAAAGCTGAAAATTTACTATTCATAAGCTTTCAACACTTATTTGGTTGTGGCTTCCAAAAGTTGCCAAAAACCAGAGAGAAATTGTACCTTCTTTTGTGAAATGATAGAATATTGCTAGTCCTCCCAGCTGGAGAGCTGCAAAAAGCTGATCTCTGTTAGACATATTTTTTCTGACTTTATTTTTACAGGACAAAATCAGTGCCAGTATGTATAGTTAAAGATGGTAGTTGAAAACAGGTTGGGTGTTTTTTTAAAACACCCAAAAAATCCTCAGGAGAGCAGAGCTTCTTTTATAAGAGAAGCTGTCCCTATCTCAAAAAAAAAAAAAAAAAAACCACCCCGAAAAAAAAAAAAAAAAAAAACAGCTTCTTAAGGTGCAAGTCATTCCTGGGGTATCTGTGAAATTTCTAAACTTTTAAAACTTATATAGATAATTTCTGTCCTTCTCAGTTGGATAATCTCAATCATGAAAAATCTACAAAAAGTACTCTATAGAATTAGGCTCCCTAATGCACCTTGGTACTCAAGCAGCTTGTCTTTGCAGAGGACCAAGGATATCAGTGACGGCAAAAATACTCTCTAAGTTCTGAAATATTTTTATGGGAACAATTTTAATTTAGAAACCAGAGCACATACTTCTGCAGAGACGGAACAGAAACAGTGGGCAGGTAAAGTCTTTTTACCTTGAAACACACTATGTCCTCATTTCTAAGTGATCTTTCAGTCTTACAGCTCTCTTACTTGCCTTTTCCCATCTGGCACTGCAGAGCAAAGGGCAGGGTTTTAAAAACACGATGTGTCCCAGTGTTAATAGCAAGAAAAACATCACGGGGATGGGGTAGGATGCTGACGGTAAGCATTCAAATCTGGGTTTGAGGCCCCAGAACAGATTAAATTTACCACTCATTTTGGCTGCAGGATTCCCTGCGCTGATCATTTTAAGCGCTGCACTGCACTTACACATGCAACTAACACTTAGGGCTTCCAGAAACCTTTCTCAGAAGAGACCCCACGAGCAAGGAGGGAAGCTGGCTCCAGAACTCAAGGCACTGTCAAAGATAACGCCGGGGGGAGAGCTGGGACCACCAGTGTCTCCACCGCAGGGTGAAGAGTGACCGTGTGTCACCGTCAGACGTGTCAGGCACCCACCACCATTAAGGTGCTGTTTATATAAGAAAGGTTAATGGCACGGGAAATGCTAGAAAAGAAAGCGCGAAGACTTGTGCGAAGGGGGAAAAAAAGCTGAATCATTTCAGGAGCCTTTAATGTTTATGCCGTAGAGTTTGAGGCTTTGCACACAGCAGGAGGTATTTGACATTTTCCCCTCTAGAGATTAGCACTTCCAGGTATTGATTTAAAGTAGGATTTATACCATGACTACCATTTTTATGAAGGGCATAATAAAAGAGATTAGCAAGAAATTGCCAGGCACACCATCCCTAATCAGCTGCAAACTGTTTTCATCCTAAAGCTGCAGGTCTGTCAATAAAAGCAAAATGTTCATAACTAAGCGAGGTAGCAGGAAAAGAGCATTCAGCCCAATTTTGAACACAAATAGCCACTGAGAAAGGGTACCATAAGAGAGATTTTTATCTATTCTTTTTAACCTGGAATAGATTCATAATTCATGCTCATCTTAAATATTATTATCTGGTTTGGGTTGAAGTTCCTTCTCAAGCACCAAATTCTCCCCACACCCTTTAAAGGCCATGGGGTCCATCTGAGCATGTCAGAAGGCTGCCAGGTGAACTTGGCATACCCAAGTCCCTTGCTGGACATAGTCTCAAGTAATGTGCATCCCTTCTTTAGCCCTTGAGTCTTCCTTCGGAAAAGAAATAGGTTTAAAACCACAATATATAGGGAAAAAAAACCCCACCCAGACCTGTGTCAATGCAACCTGAAGACTGAATACATTATTAAGAAAGGTTTCCTTTTGCGCATGTAGAAATAAAACCCTTGCTCCTTCTGATTTTCAGAAAGAGTTCAGCAGATACTTTGTTCTCAGTGAAATTTCCCAGGTGCTTTTCAACATGCCTTGTCCATCTAATCAGTTCTGAAAATCCTACTTTTGCCTACTTGACAGTTGTGGAAACATTTGCTACAGCCAGGTGTATTTTAGTAACAAAGAATAAAAATAGAAGGCTAAATATATTACATTTTCTGCCTCTCTTCTAGTTACCCAACCCCTAAATTAAAAGCAGGAAAATAAGTACCTCATTAGCTGCTCAGGTCTGCTTGGAAATTGGTTACCTGTTTAGCCTGCACCCTAAGTTTTAAATCATTATTAGTTACAAAGCACCAGAGGTTCTTGCCACTGAATAAAATGGATTAATATTTACAAGAATTATATTTTTCTTGATCAACCAATCAACTAAGGCAGAGCCTTATATCAATGGTGCCATGATAGGATAGAGCTGTTTCTGTTAAGGTTAGGTTCAGGCAACAAGTAGAGCAGATTTTGTTCACTTTCTGCCTCCTTAGGTAAAGCACAGTGCTAAGTCTCTGAAAGGCACAATCGATGTCCTGAATGCTAAAAGCCTTTGATATCTCTTCTGCTCTGTCCACAACCAATGAAAATTTCACAGCTGCCTAGTTAAGGAAAAAAATATTTTGAAGCAGCTGTCTCTCACTCACACTATCTTTTGAGTTCATGTTATTGATACGGAGACAATTGAAAATTCATCTGTTGTAACAGGAAAGCGATGGAGCCAAGAGAGTGAGGGAGCTGTCCATGGGATCATCGTGGGTGTAGTCACCTATCTCAGCTGGGCCTGCGGCACTTCTTTCCCCCTGAAAGCAGCCAGCTTTGGAGCTAGATTTCCTCTCATCCTGTGGTGAAAGCTCACAGAGGCCAGGCTGTGCTGGGCTATTTCTGTTACAGAAGTTGAAGAGCAAGAGAAAAGAGGAAGGGCTGGGACAGAGACCTGGAGCCTTAGCAGGCTGCTTCAGAGGGAATCACAGAAGTGAGGCACAGTGGCACCTGCCTTCTACCCCAAACTGCAGTTGTGCACCTTGGAACAGCAGCAACCAGCTTGACTCCTGTTATGGTTTCACCTCAGCCAGCAGCTAAGCCCCAGGCAGCTCACTGCCCCACCGGCAAGGTCAGAGAGAGAAGGGAAAGGTCAAAGCTGGAAAACTCATGGGTTGAGATAAAGACAGTTTAATAGGAAAAGCAACAGCTGCATATGCGAGCAAAGCAAAACAAGGAATTAATTCAGTGTTTCCCTTAGACAGGCAGGAGTTCATCCGTCTCCATCTCATGTAACAGCTCTTTGGGTAGACAAACGTCATCACTCCAAACATTGCACTCTTCTTCCCTCTTTCCTCCAATTTATATACTGAGTATGATGCCATACAGCATAGAAAATAACTTTTGGCTCTGTGCAAGCCCTGCTCAGCAATAGCTAAATCATTTCTAAGTTATCAGCCCCATGTTCTGCAAAAACCCAAAACACAGCCCTACACCAGCCACCGTGAGGAAAGTTAACTCTACCCCAGTCAAATCCACCACAATTTCCTAGGCCTCTGGCCTGAAAGTAAATAGGGGGAACACTTTATGGGGTTGTTTTAAATTCTATCTATAGTCTATAGTTTCAGAAAACTAGGGAAGTTTTCTCCAGTGGGAAGTGCTCAGAGGAATAATATCAAAACGCAGCGCACCTCCATAGCCCACTGGGGCAAATTTATGATGTCTGAAGATCTGCCCCTGACTGCTTCTCTCATTTCTCTGCTACTCAATCTACAGTCAAAATGTTATCAGAGGCTTATCTTATGAAATATTAATACTATTCTCATTCAGTTCTAAGGCTGGGCTAAGGGATGGCAATACAGGAAATCAGCTAAGTAATTTAACTGTCACTCACAGCTCGCAGAAACTATCCTGGTAATAATAAATGTTGTCAGATATGCTCCTGGCTGATGCATTTAAAAGAGCATCCAGCAAACATGAGACTTGGCTCTCTGTACACAATGGGTCTAGCAAAATTGCAATGATCCAATCAACCAGCCAGGAAATAATTTTAGTTCTTTTATAAACATCTATTTTTAAGCAGGGATACAAAGCCATCTCAGAGAGAACTCAATAAGCGTTATTAACATTAAATAAAGCACAACTGAACATAATTATCAAAGTAGAAAATTAAGACTATTTGTGCCCAAAGAAAACCAAAAACTTCTGTAAGAGGATGAACAACAACAAAAAAAATACCCTTTTTTATTGTAGAAAGGCTGTACTGTTAATTAGGCCACATATTAAAATACTAAACTGGACTTTGACAACAGGCTAATATAGAAAACCAGCCAGACCATATACGTTCTATAGACTTTACCTCCTGACACCTTATTCATCATTCACTAGTGGGGTAGGATGTGAACATGCTTGCACTCCTGATTTCTTACATTTTTTGTCAGACAGTATTAAGAGACGGAAGGCAACACTTTTCCAAGGGCCAAAGGCAGCAAAATTGTGAGCCCTCAATACGTTAGAAATCATCCTTGCTTTGGCCTTGCCCACTCACAAAACAGTTAGCTGGCACCTGTGATCAACTACATGTTTTTACTCTCTTGACAGAAGCATTTACTTAGGATTAAAAATCAAAACCCTCAAGTCATGAAAACAGGAAGTCTAATACGGGAGAGGTTGATCTGTAGTTTGATTACAGCTGGTCAGAAATATTTAAATAATAATAATAATTAAAAAATCCTCACAAATTTGAAAGATAAAATAAGTAGGGGGTTAGGGGGGGAAATGTTCCACCTCTACATAGCAATATGCCATGGAACAGAAAGGAAAACTGGACAGCATATTGAGGAACTACAGGAAACACCCAGAAGGATCCCAAAAAGTACTGCTCCTTGAGTCCTCACTCTCTAATAGCCAGTAATCACTACTGACACCAGTGAACTCTCTGCAAGCTGAAACCATCCAAACATTTTGAACCTTGAACTTGGCACAAATCTCTTAGAGAACTGACAGGTTCTTTTCCTGAAACAGGAGAGGTTGAAAGAGCTACTGTGTCTTGAATATCTAGACAGCATCTGAACGTCATCTCTGTACCCCACAGCACTGCAGTTACTGAGCCATCCCAAGGGGGAGAATTCACACATTCCAACACTTGTCATATACAGTCGTATATTTACCAAATCTTGTCAAGTACAGCTGTGTATCTCCCTTTCCTTGGGAAAGATACACCAGTATTTTTCTTGCGCCCTGTTCCTGCCACAGGCAGGGTGCTGAGCAGCACCATTTCTACATCCTTCCTGCAGCATTCTACTGCCTTTTCCAGTCTCATCTAAAATGCCCTTAAGTCAAAGTTTCTTGAGTTTCCCTTCTCACATACACTCCCTCCCAGGAATGGATGACTGTGCTTCAGTGTTTACGTTTCAATTACTGGCCCCCATCATTCACTCTGCATGCTCTCTGCTCTTTGATGAAAATGCACTTGTTTTCCTGTTGTGCACAACTTTTAGTTAATATAACCCCAGACCAGAGAAGCCATCAATGAGATATTAATTTGTTGTGCTGCTTGAGTTATAGCTCCTGGCTGGGCAGACTAAAAGGTTCTCTATCACAGGAACGGGTTTGTTACTCTCAATTGTGTGTCTTACTCTGGGTCATCAAAACATTTGATGTCTCTGAACAACATCAAAATATCCAAGTCAAGCAGGAAAGGCTAACAAAAAAAAAAAAAAAAAGCTGAATGCTGGCTCCCATTGCCTCATATGATTAAAGAGAATTAGAGATTGGGCAAAAAAAAAAGCCCTAGAGTCTGTGACATTGATGTCGTGCAGAAAGATATATCTGGGGAGATGCTCAAACTGCTCCTACTTGGGACACTTGTGTCTTTCGTACTACAGGAGATAGAGAAATTAGCCTACAGCCTGTGGACCTTGGCCAGCCCAAGAAAGGAAGGAGGAGATAAGCAGGAAGTTTATCACATCTGAGGTTTGTCAAGGGAGCCGATTCGAGCAGAGCAGGTTTTAAAGCAAAGCACAAGGCTGAGAATCAGGACAATGGGATTTTACTCCTATCCTGGTCCATGGAGAAAAAAAAAAACATTTTATTTTCCTGTTTCCTTACTTATCTCTTTGTCTGCTCTATCAACTTAAACAAAAATGCCTTGTGTGCTTGCAAATTGGCACCCTGGTCATGAATAAGACCAGAAAGTGCAGCATGCTCTAAATAAGCATATCAAAAATTTTATTTGTTTGAGAGGCCACTTCACACATTGGGCCAGAGAAGTCATTCCTGCCACGCTTCACAATAAAAGCCATTCCACGGGAAGTTTCCTTTCATGCTGTGTTGGCCAGAGCAGACCTGACAGAGAGGAAATCTGGGCTAGCAGAGGTCAAAACCCAATCCACGATTTGAATCCTTCCTTTATTTAAACAGAAAACCCAATCACCTATAAAATATCTCATTAAAGCACATTCAATTTAAATGAAAGATTCTGTTCCTACACAAGCTCCCCGATCCTAACATCAGATTTGGTCTACTCTGAACAAAATGGAGAAATTTTTGAAGGAGAAGGGCTGGGTATATCTCCAAGTAGGTTTTCCACTTACTAAGTTCTTCCCCAAACAAGCCCTACACGAGAACAGTCTTGCTTAAACTGGCATTTTTCATTTCTTCTTTGATATAGGCAGAAATTATTCAACGAAGTAAAGGAACAGAAAGTTGCTAAGGAGCAGCCCCTAATGCCTCTGTTGAGGCACGTCCAATGCAGCACAAAACACATTTAGAAACACTTTGACTCTCTCCTGCAGTCCCTCAAGGGGAAGTAGAGCTCAGAAAACCCCTTTATTCAATAAAAACTTTTATCCAGGAAATAGTACAGTGACCAAGCCTAAACAAAACAATATCTCCTAGTACTGACAAGCTAAGAAATTTGCTCAGTTTGCCTTAAGCAGCCTTGGAAATCTCTTAGAATCTGATCAGTCATTAAGGAAATCCAGTAAAGATGACTATTAGGTGATTGCATGCATATGTATGAATATCTGTTTAAAAATACACACCGCACTGTTAATTCTTATCAGTTTTTTGAGAATGCCAAAGAAAAGGAAAAATGGAACATCTCTGTTTAATATGTTAATTGTGTGTGTGGGGTTGGTTATCAGTGATACACCATTAAAAAACTTCACTTTTTATGCACACCTCTTCTTTTAGACCTGGCTAATTTCCTGACATGCCACAAAATGCTAAGTCAATACATTTTAGATGAAAGTTAGAGCCCACGTTACTGAGGTAAATTAATCTATAGAGAAAAACAAGACCTACTAAAAATATGAGTTGAAAAATACGCAAAAGTACATTAAACAATTTACCCAGATCATTAACAATCTTCCAAGATTGTTAGTGGAAAACTGAATTACAGACTCAAAATACATTCTCTCTCTCAGCTCTAATCCTGGATATATCACCAGAGCAGAACATGTTGAATTTAATCTGATCTAGGCTTTGCTGTCCCTCTCTAAGGATAAAGAATTCTATGACATTTGGAGATGGCAGCTAGTTACACACCATGCATTTTTCAGTAGTATTTATTTCAAATTGGTGTCATTACATGAATGATACTCCCTACTTGAGGAGATCTTTGCCTGGTCTGGTTTGTTATTTTTTCTTTACGAATGATGGTATAGCATAAAGCTCTGACTAGCATACATTTATGAACCTGAGTGCCAGTGTGCTGCTATTTCCACAGGAAAACTGCCATTAGAAAAAAAAACAAACAAAAAAAAACCAGCACATGTCCTTATGTCACTTACCTTCACAAGACAATTGGTTCCATGGAGCGAACATCAGCAGCTGCATTATCAAATAATGTGAAGATTGTGATAGATAAATAATAAAAGACAGATCTGTTTGTGAGAAGAAAGAGATGGAAAGAAATTAATCTTTGCAGCTCCTCTTCAGAACATTAAATCTGGCTAATGAAAGATCTTGCAGCTGTGCACACACAGACAGCATTTGTTTTAATGAGAATGTAAATGCACTCAAAAGCTCTAGAACAGGGAGTTTGCCTTGTAGTTTTGAGAATTTGGTATCTAGCCCAAAATTCTTTTAAAATGGTACCTTCTATTATTCATGCCTTTGTTTTATTCAAACATCATAGTGTAACCTACAGAGAGAAAAAGAAAATTAATTACCCTAAATGCACTTGAACCCAATTAAAATGCAGCATTACTTAATCTATACATATTTCATAGGTAACAGAAGAAGTCTTTGCAATGCATCCTATAGAAAAAGATGTTTCATTTCCTTGCCCTTACTATGAGAGTTCAGTCTAAATTGCTGGCATCTTTAAAAGCTGTCAGCTCTAAAAAGCAAAAGAATACTTCAGAAGATGAATAACTGGATATCCTGAGATGTCCTGAGATAATCAAGATATTTAACAATGACTCCTCTCTTTTGTGTCATTGTGAGCTCATCTTTTTTTGCCAAGGATTCATTTCAGTCTATTGATAACTTGTTAGCCATCCATCCTGCTTAAGTATTTCTAGGTAAAAACAACCAAAATATTGATTTGACTCTGAGCAAATCCATCTAACAAAGCTTGCATGAAATGGAACTTATTTATCCTTTTGCTCACTGAACCATGAGTGATGCTTTCTCTGGCCACATAAGATTTTAGCTATTATTCTAAGCAAATCAAAATAGAAATCAAAATAGAAGCAGCCATTTAAAGATTATGCTACTGTATAATTCTTGTTTCCAGTTCTTCCTACATATATAAGTGTAAGTTGTGCAAATTCTTCATGACACTCCAATCAAGCTGAATTAAAACGCTTTTCAAATACAATTTTGTGCTATATAAGCTTGTCTCATTAAAAATTGAGAAGGGGGAAACAACCTTGTGACTATGAACTAAAATAGTGCTGATATTGCTTTTTGGGAGCCAGGCAGACTATTTGTACTCTCACATTGCTTATTTTTACAAATGAAAGAAAATGGTGATCAGAATTCAATACATGTATTTCAAACCTCCAAAGCAGAACTTACAAGAAACAATAAGGCAGCAAACCAGCCTAACAAAAGTCTCTCATGCCCCAAACACAGCAGCGCTGCATGCAGCTGAAGGTGTCAAAATGGCAGAAAATGATCCTTCTGTACAATAGCTGATTAATGGGACAGTTTTGGTAACACAACAGAGGGAATTAAAAATAATTATCACCTCCGGGAAGATGTTTCTTTGATATCACCACTTAACCTGATTATGAGGATGTGAAGTAGGTTTGCAAACCCCGGTGATCTGAAGCACTGCTCTGTACAAACAGCTTTTTCATTTCCTTGCTAAGAGAGCCAAGTAATTGCTCCTTTTCACTCCTTTGTTGGCATTGTGACGTTACTAAAATTCTGTTGAAAGTATCCAACATTACTACAGCAAGTCCCATGTCTGTTCAAATACAGCAAGTTCCTCAAAGCTATGTGTGGTCCATCCCAGGAAAGGTTTGGGGTGCAGGATTCCTGAGAGAGATTACTCAGGAGCTGTGGAGGAAGAGCATAACCTACTCTGACAGGCAGGATTGCCCTGCAAAGGCAATCAGGAACGATACAGATTTGCACAAAACTCCTTGAAACTATGTGTGAGAGAATGAACCACAGAAGTCTGTTTTACATCCAGATACAGAACCACTGAGAGTCAGCAGAGCTTCCCCTGATCCTCACGACCACAGCAGACAACTGCATACACACTTTGTAGGAGAAATTTGCTGCTTCAGCCATGGTTATATCAAGAAGGAAAGGAGGCAGAGCACCTGGTAGGGAAGTAAACCAGGGCTCTGAGTGAGCAGGAGCACTTGATCCTCTTTTATTTTAATTAACTCCCACACAAGAATAACACGACATACTGTCTCTCCTTTGAATCCTCCTGGTACTGTATCTAAAGTAGTTATGTCATGCTGCCATTCCATCCCAGGATTTTCCAGTTCTCTATTTTAAATGTCACAGCTGAGTCAAGAACCGTCATCAGGAGAACCGGGAACAGGAAAATGAATACGCAGTCACCTGTAGAAAAGTTTGCACTGAGAGATCCTCTGTGCCTGTTCTCTGAACAAAACCATTTCCCATCTCACCACTTAGCCCTCAGGGATAACATGACCCAGAAAACTGTCGGTTTCATAACAAAATATTTTTGAATAAAATTCTCTTCCCAGATTCAACGATCTCCATCGACCCATGATGTAATGGTGACAGAGTCGGTAGGTAAGCAACATCCTATTTGTTGAGGAAATTTTTAAGCATAAATTTTTATCCATAACTGAACTGGTTGCTCTTAAGGTAAATCTAAGTTTTCTTGCCTTTTTCAACATCTGTGTTGTATTGTAGTGAAGGAAATGCCTCAACAGAAATTGTCAGATGAAAAGTTGCAGATTGAATGGCAGCAATATCACTTTTGTTTGTCAAGCAAGACAGCAGGCATGGCAAGGAATTGGAGCTAAAGGGCTGAGAGCTCTGTTATCAGGTCGATTGCCAAACAAAATATACTGATACACTGATGGCTCCAAGTCAGACTGTCCTTTCCTCTGTTTCTCCCAATTTCTCTGGTATGGGCAAAGAGGCACACATAAGATCCCTGGATTTTTGCAGAAAAATAATTGAAGAACAAAGCCATTGCTTTAGTTCAACTAGAGAGAGAAGGGTGGATCAGCAAACTGAAAAGAGGCATTTGAGGCACTCACCCTTCTCCACCAAAGGTTGCTGGTTAATCTGTGCATTTACATCTTAGTTACGGCCTCTAAATAACTTGATAATTAATCTCCTCTAGGAACAATACAGTCTAGAGCAGAACTTCAGAAAAATGCCTGCAACTGAAAAGCCCAGAGCTGGGCTTTTCTCTCTGCACAGTGCTGCTGTGTGGCTCTCAGCCCTTACAGACTGACCTATAGCATTCACTGCCACATTCTCTGTCTGCAGAGGCAGTTACAAGCCGGATGTAATGGCATAGCAAGGAGGAGACCTCACTCCATCACCAGCACAGAGATCACCACCTGCACCTCAGCCAGCCACCAGAGCTCCTCTTGGCACCATATCTCAGTTTGCCCCACACAGTAGCAGTATGCCAGGCTTTTAAGCCCAGTGTTTAATTGAGCAGGACTTAAAAATCTCACTTGCCCTCAGATACAGAAAGTCACTGTAAGGTAGGAAAATAGCTTATGGAAGGGAGGTTACACCTCTCCACACTGAACCGTTGGTAGGTTGAGCACATTTTGTGGGGCAGCAGTGCCAAAGGTCTGGTCCAGTTCTTGTGATTGTTCTTTGGTCTTGGTGTAGCTCTCCAGAGCCTCACTGGGCTGGTGATATGAAAGGCTGCGTTCCTCTTGGATGTGCTGTTAGGAGCACCAGACCACGCTGGATGATCAGTGTTAACAGCACGATTCAAAAGGTGCAGAGAGGGGAGTTTTCTGGCAAACTGGCTCCTTTCATGAAAACAAGTAGCTCTTGGATGTGGATGCATCTCTCTTGACATAAAATAAGTTGAGGGACACAGCAATCTGGATAAATTCTTGCTTAGCAAATACAGTCTTGATTGAAAAAATGTCTGTAGAAATGAACAAACATTGTAAACATCTGCACCTGTGTGGGTTAACTATATAAAGACCTAAGTTGAGGTGAGTATGTAAATATATCTTTATAGAAAATACCTTGTCATTCTTACTGGAGCATTCTGACTGGAAAGGCATGTAGAATAAGCAGAACTGAATCATCCCAATGTGCTAGGACGTCTTTCATTTATTTTTTTGCCTTTTTAATTTTTTTTTTATATAGTCATTTGAGGAGAAAAAAGAAATCTGTGTTTATTAAGTAAATTGCCAAGCAAAAATAAAATGAATTGTACCTATCCATCCTCTGCTGCTATTAGCAGACTTCAGTCATGCATTCTTTTGGTTTTAATATTGCTTCTGGTCCTTCAAAGAACAAAACAAACACCTCAAATATTCAGTAAAAGCAGTAGCATGCAGCCTAACTAAATCCCGATATAAGTCCACTCCAAGAATATGCAAAGCCCATCATCACTGCTCCTGGTGGACTGCTAATTGGACTGTCTTATTATGCTCAACTACAGGAACATCTGTAACCAAAAGGCTGCTGTCTTGGGTTACAGTGTAAGGTTTAACCAAAAGTATGTATTACATTATCACCGACATGAGCTAATAAAAATGGTGGAGAATTGTTCTTTGTCTTCCCCATGACTCAACAGTGATAACTCCCTCCGGGGAAGCAGCAGCCAGCCTGAGGGGGCCAAATCCACTACTGGGCTGTTAAGGTCTCCCAGAGTGACTCACGGAATTCCACCATCCCATTGTGAGATGCCATGCCCTGGGGGAGGAACCAAACATTCCTACCTGTACATAATCCGAGGCTTGGGACACCAGGAGACCACAACCACTGGATTCCCCAAGGACAGGAGCTCGATAACCATTGCTGGACCTTCACAGAAGGACCAGACCTTTTCCTACAGGATCACCACTTTGACAGGACCACATCCACCACTCCAATGGGACTGTGGCTACCATTTAATCAGTCTGCTGCCATCACCCTGACCAGCAGGGTGTCAGGTCATATTCTGACTTTGTCAGTTTAAACCAGTGTTTCTGTGCTATTCCCTTTATTGCAATTTTCCTAATAAATTGTAGTTCTGACTTGGAATGTCTCAGAGGATGTTTGTATGGAGTTAATTTACTCCTGACAGTTTGCCTTCAAACCAGAACAGAAAGGCATAGATCAACTGGGCAGTGGTCAGAAGTCTGGAAGACAAGACCTGGGAGAGAATATACAATGAGTGTGGAGTTGAAAGAGGAATCATCTGAAAAAAAAAAAATGAGATGAAAAAGCATTCAAAACGAAACCAAAATTGTCACTTGGAGAGGAAGAACCGAATGGAAAACTTAGTAACTCTTGCTCTGGCCTCTGGCTGTGATTGCTGCTGGAGGCAGACTGCAGTGTTAGATGATGAGAGCGTTTCTTGCAATCCTGTATGTTCTCCACACCCATAGTGAGCAAAGGCAGAATGGTGAGGCTTAAATCCACACAAATGAAAAATCCGGTTACCTCTGAAGAGAAGCAGAACCAAAGGTCTCTCTTGTCAAATAGGACAATGGTTCCTCTAACTGAATAGTCAATGGAAAGGCAGGATTTCCATCAAAGGAAATTTTTTCAAAAGAAACTCTTGTCAGGGTATGACACAAATGCTGCCTTTAGAGAGAAAAACGGACTGGATGATTATCAGGCCTTCTCTTATCTTAATATGTGAGGATTTCATCTTGAAAAGTTGTCCGCCCACCACCCTCCCTGCATAAAAGGTCTCTAGATCAGTTTGAGAGATCTGGGCTAACTAGAAAACATCTGGTTGGAGCACACCTATCATGCTAAGTATTATTTTTCTCAGATAATAACTAAAATAAAGTAGTAAGGAGGAGCCTATCTACCCAAGGCTACTACTGGGTCACTTACGGAGCACTAACAAACACGCATCTGCCAACACACTCTATGAACCTTCTTTTCACGTTGAAAATATCTTTGCAGACTGGTTGCTAGGAGCTCTACTCCTTGACATTTACATGCTTGAGCGAAAACATGCTGTTTAGCAAAACGTCATGATAAATGTGTCAGGGGGTTGACGTCGGCTAGAAGCCAGATACCCATGAAAAAAATTATTCACTCATTCTCCTCCGCTATAGTTGAGCAGAGGAGGGGGAAAGAATGATTAAAAGGCTCATGGGGTGAGATAAGGATTAGGAGAAAACACTCTAAGGGCAAAAGAGGCTCAAAACTCGAAAGATATAAAGAAGAATTTATAAAGAGAATTAAAAAGAAGATAAAGAGAACTAAAATAAAGCCCTTCGAACACCTTCCTCTTCCCTAGCTGTTCTTTCCTTCCCACTGACAGCACAGGGAGACGAAACATGGAGTTTTTAGTCAGTTTGTCACTTCTAAAAACTGTTTTTCAGTTTGCTTAGGGAGAGGAGTCTCTTTTGTCATGCCATCGGGTCTTTCTCACGGGAGACACTTCTCTGTGAACTTTCCTAAGGTGGTTCTAATTTTCACAAGTCACAACTGCGCCCAACCTGCTGTAACACGAGTCCCTCCCGCGGGAAAAGCAGTCTTCCCACAGCTGTGTTTTCATGAGCCATTCGGTTCACAGGGTGTAGTTTTTAAGGATACGTTTTTAAGTTCTAGCATAAAAGCCAGGGTCCTCTTCTTCAATCTCTAGAAGCAAGGGTTCTCTTTCTCTCTGTTTAAGCCTCTCACTAGACCACAACTTCTCAGTATCCACCTGTTCCAGCACGACCAGCTTTTTCTCCCGGGCTGTGGGTGAATTCTGCGTCTCCCCCCTGCGCTTCATGAGTTGTAGGGAAATAATTTGTTGTATTATAGTCCTCACCACGGCTTGCAGAAGCATCTCAGCTCTGACACCCAGAGCACCTCCTTCTCCCCCTTTTGCACTGACCTTAGCTGTCACCGCGTTGCTCTCTTTGCATGTGTTCACCTTCCCCTTTTCTCGGATTCGAGAGAGAATTGGTGTCTCTGAGTTCATTTGTTTATTAGTTCTATCAATTAAAAAGCTTTTGTAGAGTTCTGGAATGCTGAAAGCTTGATCCTCTCCGGGCTTTTTGTTGTTTGTAAGGTGACACACCATTGATTATTTTTAAAAGTGATGATTCTTAAAAGAAATCCTAGGGCTCAGGCTATAAGTTAAGGAACTAAGAAATGTAGTTAATAATCTAAGAAATAACCAGTCCTAGTAATGAAAACTTCCACATCAGCATAATACCAACATTTTTCCTTTTTCACCTGCTATGGGAAGTTTGTTGATACACACCCGACAACGTGCATTTATAAGCAGGACAGATAATACTAGCAGGCATTCAAATTCCTCATGTAAATTTGTGTTAATCAGAGCTACAAACACTTAGCAGGGGAGGTTTCACAGCATCTGATGTTTTTCCATGTTTGGGGGACTATTTTAAGAAAGCTGAAGTCAGAGTAAGGTTATTTCACAAACATTTCAGTGTGCTGTTTCTCACAAAGCCTGAGTGATTAGTACTGAAAGTTGAGCTAAAAATATATAAGTTAAATTTCTACAAGTTATTCAAGACTGTGTATTTAATAACTGAGTCTGAGAAGAATGAAAAAAAAAAGATATTTAGGGTCCAACATTGTGCTTTGTTTTCTTCCTATGCTTTCAAAAGCAATGAGTAAAATTTAGGTGATTACATAATTGAAGATCGATAGTTTTGTCTGCACAAAAATAGAAGAGGAACGTAGTCCATGTTATATTAAGGAATGTGCATTGTGTTTGGAAGGGGAACAACCCTCTGTATATTTTTGCTGGAGTGATCTAAAAATTCCCTTATTTACAGGGGAAGGATTCTAGATAGCATAAGATACACAACACCCTGAAAATTAGCACTCAAACTTGAGAGAAATAACAGGTTCTAAATTGTGCAATAGCCTTCCATGAATCAAGCCACGGATCAAGAGCCATTTTAAGCACTCCTCAGAGTTAATGGTAACCCTATTAATCAACATGTTTTAATGCATTGTCTTGGGATGATTTTATGATGATGTGCTATTCCTGATCATCTGCCTTGTGCCCAGAATGGCTGTGTAGCTTTCAGGTGGATCTGGGAGAGGGGCAGGAACCTGGGAAACCTGGAGCAGGCTTTGCTCAAAGACTCTCTCCAGAATATGCTTGTGGCGGCATGGGCTGGACATTATTTTGTTGCTTAGCTAGGTTAATTTTTTGCTAGCTTAAGCAAGAAGGGGTTTTTTTCCCTTCCCCTGGCCTGGAGGTTGCAGCAGCAATCTTTTAGGTGGTTTCTATTATGTTTTTTTTCTTGAACTATTTGGCTTAGTTTTGGTCTGAAATCAGACAGTCAGGCAGGTGACTGAGACCTGCAGGGGACTGAGAGAGGGGCTGCTCCAGCCAGCCCCAGATCTCAGGGAAAGCTGAGCCAACAAGAGAAAGGACACCAAAATCCACCAGCTTCATCTGCTGTGGGGAGGAGACCAACTCCAGAAATTCAACAGGTTCCCATCTGTTTTGCCCGAGTTGCTGAGTAAACTGCCTTTTTCCCTTCCCTGAGACAAAGGGGCCAGCTGCCATTTGGCCTTCCCTGCCAGCAACCAGCCAGTGTGTTTTCTTCCCCAGTCATTTTGGAGTTTTTTGGAGGGTTTTGGTTTGGTTTGTTTGTGTTTTTTCTGTTCTGCTAGAAGGGGGGTGGGAGTGGGAGGGGATGGGGGGTAAGGTTCTGAAAATTCAATATCTAGCATTTATTCAATTTTTTTCCCATGCTGTGCAGGCACTTTGGTCTGTCAATAAACAGGTTTTTTCACTTTCACCCCCTGGCATTCGTTTTTCTCACTGGCAAAAGGGATTACTAAAGCCCTTCTCTTTAGAGGAAACATTGATTCCAGAGTGTTTTCTCCAAAGTTTGTCTCTGAACCAAGACATTCACTGTAAAGATGAGTACAATAAACCTTTCAGAGTCATGTCAAAACATCCCATTCAGATGAAGCCCTTAAGGAGCTGAACTTCATATCGGAAATAAACATTTGGATGGTAACCAGATGATAAATTACCTACACCTGGTGAGCTAATATGGTGCTTGTTCTACCAAAGCCATCAGCTTATGGAACTGCACCATGCCCACTGTGTAAAGAAGGAGAACTGGAAGTTCACCAGCCCCAGTGCCCTGCCAGCTCGAGTATGTCAGCTGTAACACTGGGGTTTACAACCATTCAGGACCACCAGAGACCTCCAGGATAAAAAAACCCATGCATACAGGGAAGGCAAAATATGTTAATGATTTTGGGAAAATTATTATCATATGCTGGTGTGGGCTCAACATTTCTGTGTCTGAATTTTAGTTTACTAACAATTACTAGCTCCTTTCCCAAGGGAAAGCTGTCAACTGTTTTCTCTTTTTAAAACATCTCTCTCCATGTCTCAGCACAGGTTAAGTAAACAGTGTTCCCTTTCCCATAACAACTGTCCCCAGGGGTTGTTTCCTATTCCTGAACCAATGGAGAGCAGTGTCAGTCCCATGGACCAATAATAGACTTTTCTACACAGCATGTTATAAAAGAAACTGTTGAAATTGTAAATAAAGCCTCCTCTCTCTTCTGACAGCTACATGGAGTCCATCTATTTCGTGTCCTACTGTGACATGCTGGGACAATCAATGAATATGTATGTAAAACACATTATATAAACAGAAACTTTCCTGTACTTAGCATGTATGGATTTGGGAGGAGGTATTCCCCCATGCATCCAGCCAAAGAAGGAGTACCTGCTTCCGAACACTACATTGATGTTGAGGGGTTTTTTTTTATTTTACCAGATTTTTGGTAATAGGATCATATAAAAAAAAATAAGCTGTACAACAAATGCATCACTCCAATGTATTTCTTAATGCAGCTCTCTGAAAATTAGCTCTATCATTCGCAATAGAGATCCATCTTTTAGAAAGTTAAACTTTCTGGAGTACTGATCCACCTACCATAACATCAAATAATGATGCTTGAAATACTCCTTCACAACAAAATCCCATGGTGTCAACCACAGACACAACCTTCATTCCACCCATTATAGCATAAATTGAATTATTTAACTCTTGCTGATGTTCCACATTCCTGGACTATACTGCAGACCATAAGGTTTTTAGAAACTAGAAATATGTTTCTCAAGTTTTGGTTTATGTTTTAAGCAGAAACCCTTCGTTCATTCTGAGGGTAATTTATTACACATGCTGGCAAATACCACTTTTGCATTTGCTGATAAAAGAGAGCTGGCATCTCTTGTTCTGTGAGCAAACAGATCTCTTCAGCATAGAATTTCTCAGAAATTATTACCAGATAGGGTTGCATCTCCCTGGCATTCTGTTACTGTCTGGTTTTTAAAGTTATTGGAAATGCCTCTGCCCAAATTAAGGCGCAAAAATGTCCATACTGCAATGGAAGAGCTTTCTTATGTTGAGGAAATTAAAAGTGAATGAAAATAAAGTGTCCCAAGGCTTTTAATATAAAAACATTACCTTTAAAAATATTTTAGATGAGCTTGCCTATCTTGACTAAACAGGTACTTGGGTAATATTTGTTGTTTTAAGTAAACACCTCAAAAAACATTAGAAAAATATTTTCTGAGATTGTGTCCTGCCTAAGCAATTTATTTTTCTACTTCACTAAATTAAAGAATAGGTCAAATTACCAAAACCCAATTTGTAGCACTGAGATCACAGTGAGTAATCTCCCTTAATGAAGCTGTAATCAATGTCTTAGCAACTCCATTATTAGTACCATTACATTATATATTTATGCATGATGAACTCTTCACGATAAACAGTCTTCAAAGGCAAAATTTTCATATGCTCATTTATAGCTCCAGAGTTTTCCAGATTTCAGTTTAAACATTTTTTAACAACAAAATAATAACTTTTAACAAGGAAAGCAGCTAAAATGCATAGAAGGTGTTTTAGCAGTTGTTAGAGCTCTGACAGGAGATCGTACTTGCTAGTGGTAATACAGCAGCTTTGTCCAGGAGCACTTCTGCCATTTCATAGTGATTATGAGACCATATGATACAACCTAATTCTTTTACAAGATTCCATTTGTGAGCTCCACTGTAAGTAACAGAGGAAATTTCAATATGAGCAGTTAAAACATAGCCAAATAATAAAATTAAAACACTAAACAGAGGTCTCCACTGCTACCTCTGGAAGCAGCTCCTTTATTTTCACGTGCCTCCTATGACACACCAGCAATAACTTCAAGCCACTTAGCCACTGGAAGAGCTTCTCAGATGTTAAATAATTCGTGACACATCAGTGCACTAAGAAAACCTGTAACACTTCTTTTCCTAGTACTGAAAGGTGGCAGTTGTGTCCTTACTGTTCATCAAGTACCTGTCACACTTTTTTCACCTAGTAACACCTTCAAGGATTGGGGACCAGGACTCCTAGAATGCCTGAAGTACCAAGACCTCCCCAGCACTAGCAGCAAAATACAAAGGCAAAGGATGCAGAAGTTCCTTTGCTCCAAAGCCTCTAGAACCACCTTTTTTAGAGCTTGTGAACCCTTAAGAGTCTCCCTTTACCACTTCAGAATAGAAGTAATAGTTTGTTTTATATATTAAGATTGATGGATGGAAGGAAGGAAAGAAGGAAGACTAAATAGTTTCTTCCATCAGTTTTGTTACCAAAATACTCAATAACCTGGTCAAGGTCAAAAAAAAGGTGCAGCAGTCCCCTAGATCTATGGCAAACTAATCAAATGTCTTTTCCCATTAACCTCAGGCACAACAGGTAGTGCTTACTTCATGAGATTCAGTTTTATGAAGTGATAGAGGTACAAAGCAATGTTTCATAATCTCAAAAATATATATAATTATTTCAGTATCAGAAGCTATATGCTATTCATGTGAAATTAAATTGTGTCCTAGAGATATGCACATCTTAATATCGGTGGCCTCTGTGCAGATGAATGTTAAACAAAGGCTAACAACGTATAGAAAGCAGTTAAATAGCCAGATCCCACCTATACAGCACTGGAATAAGTTAACTGGTTTCAGTTGAAGGATGCCACACAGACAAATGTGAGAGAGAAACAAAGGTACAGACTTAATTTCAGTTATAAAAGAGCATGAGAAAGATCAGCTTTCCTTGCTGCCTAGAGGTAACTTGAAGTGACTGCCTGTACTTGTTCAACTTGTATGATCACAAAGCTTTATGAGAATACACACGTTCAGCGTGTTTTGAAATGATAAACAAGTGATGCCTCTATAAATTCACAATATGAAGCCTTGATGTCGACAACCATAAGATCCATGTTGCTACAGAACGCAGCCTGTGAAGTGCTGATGTTATTATTCTGTCTGTGGCCCACACACAATCTTCATGCTCGTGTACAAGCCATTGAAACATATTCTTACTCCTTCAGACCTACATGAAAGACATCAATCATATATGGAAAGTGAGGGCTTTAAAAATCAAGCAGAGCTGCCACCAGAGTTGAGCTCTTCCATACAAGTTCCACAGTTCAGCTGACTCCAATTAAGCAACCTTTGAAGTCCACATAAAAATGCCAAATCTAAAAGGATGACAGGGCAATGGGGAGTGGAAATCAGCTCTCCTTTATTTCCAAACAGAGGATGCATAAGTAAGTTTTGTGATCATTTATGTGTTACAAAATGTGCATATATATTTACATGGAAGTTGCTGCTAGTGGCATGGGACATAATCCAGTTATGGAGCTGCCAAGTTTGTACCAAACACTTTCACTGTCCAGTGCTCTGCGTGGAAAGGAATAGACTGTGATACCAAGATCTAGGTCTGGACTAATTGAGATCTTCCAACAAATCCTATTTTATTTGAGGAAAAGCATTGATTGCCACATCAGTCCACCTGCTGCAATGATTGCAAACAAGCAGAACTTCTAACTGAAAGAGCCTTCCCAAGGAAGTAGAACATAATTTCTCAGCACTTGCTGCTTTAAGAAAGAAAATAGATACTTGATAGTCCAGTTTTGTTACCAGAGCTGTTCTTTATCCTTCAGAGTCTTCTCCTGCACCCCTACTTAGGCAGTAGTTTACTCAAACAACAAGAAGTTCAGAGGAGGAAGCATCAAAGTTTATTACAGCTCATGACTGCCACAGAAAAGGCAGAGCCAAAGAAAACCTCAAATCAAATCAGAATCCTTCTGCGTAACAAAAAGCTGTTTCTTTTAAGAGGTGGGGAACTGCTCTGCACCTGCTGCTCTGGGTGGAAGTGACACTCTTGTAAACTGACACAACTCTTATATAAACTAAGCCTAACTAATGAAGTATGGCTGTGTACTTGTATCTATTGATGTCAGTAACCATAACTAGCCCAAACAGGTTGCAGTCAGATGTTAACCTAATATAGTGGAAGATTATTTTTAAATCACATTATTACAACAGATGATGTTAAAAACAAAAGCAGTGGTGATTAAGCGCCCTCTTAAGGGCATTAGGGTATGAATATCATTCCTTCAATGCACTTGCATAACACTGAAGTTCAATTCTGAACACTTCCTTACACTAAAATGGCAGCGAATAATATTTTCACCCTTCACAATATTCTAAAAGTGCTATGAAATACCTTGAAATATTAGAGTCCCAGTCATTTCTACTTCTAAACAGAACTATCGGTCACTGGATGGACTGAGTTTGCAAAAAGTTACATGCAACTATTCATTCCAGTGTATCAAATGCTCACCTATTCCCTTCCCCTAATGGGAATTAATACCAGGATGTTTTTACCTATATGGGATAGGAGGGGAATAAGTAGAGGAAAAATAAATGCATAGGTTTATTCTTTGGTTGCAGTAAACCAAAATAAAAATAAGAGAGCTTCCTAATTATTCATATTTCAGACATAGTTGTTTTCCTGATCACCTCTGCCTGTAAGGAAAAAAAAAATCAAAGTGCCATTTTGAGATAATAATCAGTACCAAAGAAACACATGTCAGGCATGACATTGGCTTTGGAAACCATAGCAGGAGACCTATAGGTAAAGACATACACAGCATTCCAAAAGGCTTGGCCTTGCCACATGGGATCATTTGGGAGAATTCCCACAAGTTTAGCTCGTTGTGACAGGAAGACAGAGCAGTACCCTCGCTTTTTTCCCCTGACACATGCAGAAGTGACTGCAGAAAGCAGGCTTAGGTCTTTGCCACTCCAGAGTGATCACGGAGTGGCACTTCCAGGCTCCAAATGCAATGTGCACGAGATGAAAAATCTCCTCTCCTTTGGCAGGATATCCTAATAGTCATTTCCACACCTTAGGTCAGTGAAGCGAGTACACAGCTATTTCTAATCGCATGCAAGGCTTTCTTTCTGTTCAGATTAGACACTCACAACATGTGGGGTTTATTTTACACAATTTTGGGATAGTCAGGGAGGTAATACAGAGAGGCAGGGGACTGTTGCAGGAAGGGAGTTTTTTTCATCCTGTGGCTGCAATGATAGAAATTGGGAAGTGCTAGCAGTAGAAGGGGCACTGATAACCTTGCACCCTTTCTGCCAGGAGTCTGTGACAGCTCTTAAATTACACTGACACAAAAATTAGCACTCTGAGTCTCTTAGACTGAAAAACTCAAGTTCTTCACAAGTCTGACGCAGTTCGTCACACACACACACTCATACTTTGATTAGAAGGCATGAACTAAAACTAAGTTTATTTAAAAGAATCTGACTCCATATATAGTATTTCTACAAAGGCCAGGGATTGGGGGAGAAGGTTGACACCTCTCCCCATCCCATTGGTCAAGACAACTGTCCATCAGCTGTCCATATCTCTAAGAACAAGAATGAGAAACTCTCCTTGAAACTACAATAACATTGGCCAGTGTTTACAGAGCAGAGCGTGAGAAAGAACCCAAAACATGAAACTGTGAAACAGAAGAGAAGGCTGAAAAATCGGGGTGACACAAGTCTACTCCAGTTATTCTAACATAAAACAATATTTTTTAAAGTGAAAACAGTATTAACTGGTTTATCTAGGACTGTACACCCAGTTTCTTAATTTCGTTCCCCAGGAAGAGCTAGAACTTAAAAGATCTAAAGGAAGAAAATAATTTTTATGGAGAACTTAGTAGAGAAATTTTTGAGAGCTAAAGTGTGCAGCTTGTGCCTTCACAAGGTAAACCATCACAGTTGTGTTAAGAACCTCTTAATAACAGTGGATTTATTACCATTACAATCATAGTTATGTCCATTTCTCAGACAGATACACATTTATTGCTTTAATTCTAATTAAGTGTTGTGCTTCTGAACCCAGCATTACCAACAGCCTACTTTTAGCCTTTTTACAATTACATTCATAAAGAAAATACGTTTAGGAGATGCAAGTGAAGACATGAGAGGCAGCTGAAAAAGCAATAAGGGTGAGTGACTAATGGACAAGTTTCCTCTGAATATATTCACTCCTATTCCTGCTCAAATTTGTTCTATGATATGACATTCTCTCTCACTCTCCCACATGTGCATTTGCATTTCACACACACAGGTCTGACCAACAGTAGCTGAGGAAGAGAAATACTATTATAGACAGTAAATGTGCAAACCTAACCTTTTCTCCAATTGGATAATGTCTTCTAAGATATTCAGAGCCTTTTTTTTTTTTCTCAGTTACGAGAATGTAAATCATGATGAGTTTCTTCTGAGATGAGAAAAATTGTGCTCTTAGTCTTTAAGCCTTCTGGTGGTTGATCACCCCAAAGCACATACACACATTGTTTAGCTTAGAGGCGAGACACTTTTCTCTCTGGCATGTTGCCTGTAGGATCCAAGGTGAACTAGCCTCTTTGATTAAGCTACTGGGCAAGATCCAGCAGACATTGACTGTAATCATTGATTTGCCCAGTCCTGGAATCACCAGAATGATGACCAGCAGCTGAACTATGGCTTGCTCTTACAGGTGATGCAGCAGAACTCAGTACTGCTGTGTAAGGAAACCTATGCAGGAGGATTTGCATTCTTCAAGCCAGCTCTTAGAGACCGGGTCCCAAAAACAAATTAAAGACTTCTGTAAGTCTGGCCTCCAAGTTAACTGTACTGCTTAAACATGAAAGTTGATCATCACCAGCTCTAGAAATAAAATGAGCACGATATTTTCAAACAAACATCTCATAGTTTTCTCTTGGGAGGAGGCTACCTTCTAGCTATAAATCAATGGGCCACTAATAAGTGGCTTGGGAGCAGCATGTAAGAATGTGGAAAAGCTCTCTTGACAGAATTCAGAAGTTATCATCATCATCTCAATTTTAACCTAAGAAAAAAAAAGTAGTTTTGAAAATGTTCCAAGTGATTCAAAGAAATACATCAAAACAGCCTTTTCAATCAAGCATACAATGAAATCTAATGTATAGGAAACCAATGTTCCCAGTTAGATAGAGGAAGTGTTGGTATAGTCTTTTTTGTTGAGGAGAAATGAAAGACTTTCTGGGAGCAGACATAAACTACTGAAAAATGCAGCATGGCTAAAATCCTGGCCCACAAGCTTGAAGAATAATAAACATCAAAGTATTTTAGGGCATTGGCAAGTGAAGATGGATTTAATCAAAAGAACATTTACATATGAATAACATAGCTCATACACATTTATAGCCATCCATGAAAAATTAAATTAATTTGCAATGCAGAACAACTGGGGCAGCTAGTCAATGCCAGTGAATGATGAATGATGAATACCACTAATGACAGAACTGTATTTAATTGTTTTTTAAAAAGCATATTAATTTTTTCAGGTTATTGTACATTATAAAGATTTTCTAAAGTCACTGTGCTACTGGTAAAATGTCCAGTACAGGAATCCATCAGAGCAGGTTATGATCTTTCCATTTCCTCATATACACAAGAATTAGCTTAACCATCAAAGAAAGGAACTTGGGAAATGTGGTAAAAAAAAATACAGAGGCTGGGAAAAACACACTACACTTGGTTGCAGCTTGTTTGTACCTACAAGGCATGAAGGCAATGACAGCATCACCTCTAGAAGTACTCACTGACTGCACACCCAAGCTTCAGTGGCACAAAAGAGTCAACCAATGACTGAACCTCTGAGCAGTTTCCAAGCCCATTTGATGATGCCAGCCCTCAGTTCAGAAGGCCAGGCTAAGTCTAGTCCCACAGAAACCTGACAGGCAATGCTCAATGGAGATGTAAAGGCCTCACCAGCGAGTTTTTTCATTTACTGTTTGGTTCACGGAATTACTAGTGTACATAGACACAGCCTAAAAGCAAGAGACAAAGAAAATAAGTCCTCAAACTCCTTCTTGTATGTTGAAATTAGACATAAAATCTTAAAAGGTGGTTACTGAGACCAGTGGTAGTAAGAGCTCACTAACTGCTAAGGCCCAAGTAAAGACCAAAAGTTATACAGTTCACTAAACAATGAGCAGGTAAATATCTTCAGATGCATTTGTACAGAATAGTACCTTTTTTTTTTTTAATTAACCCAAACCTCAACATGGCCTCACTTTCTCCCCAAACCCCAAAACACACATGAGTATTTCAGCACACCTAGAACACTTCAGCTGCAAGTCATCTTCCTAGCAATGTGCAATCATGGCTGCTGTCTTTAAGAAAATTTGAGGAGGTGGACATTATAAAATGAGTTACCTCCCCTTAGTTTCAGCTAATCCCTCCCCACCAATAAGGAGAAAACAAGCATGAGCAACGTGGAAAAAAACTCAGTTTATGAACAGGCAAAAAATAAGAAATAATCACTAGATTATTACAAAATTACTAAGCCCCGAGATCATTCTTTCACTAAAATTNTTTTTTTTTTTTAATTAACCCAAACCTCAACATGGCCTCACTTTCTCCCCAAACCCCAAAACACACATGAGTATTTCAGCACACCTAGAACACTTCAGCTGCAAGTCATCTTCCTAGCAATGTGCAATCATGGCTGCTGTCTTTAAGAAAATTTGAGGAGGTGGACATTATAAAATGAGTTACCTCCCCTTAGTTTCAGCTAATCCCTCCCCACCAATAAGGAGAAAACAAGCATGAGCAACGTGGAAAAAAACTCAGTTTATGAACAGGCAAAAAATAAGAAATAATCACTAGATTATTACAAAATTACTAAGCCCCGAGATCATTCTTTCACTAAAATTTATTTTAAGACCAATATAAATAATAAAATATATATAATAATATATATATAATAAAAATAAATATATTTCTTGAACATCAGGCTATAGTTTACATTTTTCATGTTATAAAAGTGGGAACTACCCAAGGCCTGTGGTAGTCAACAATTAATTAATAGATTAGGGTTTCCAAGTTACAGCCGTCAGACTGAAACAACATTTCAGATTAAATCTGTTTTGAGGGATGTTTCCCAAACAAACAAAAGTTAAGGACACAACCCAATATGGAGTATTCTTAGGATGTCAAGTTTTGACCATGTTTTTTCCTCATGTTTGGTCATGAGATGCTTTCTATCCATTTTTACAGGAAGGAATTGGTATGTTTAAGGCAATAAAAACTAAGACTTCATGTGCAGTGAAGGAAAAGAACTGCCCACAACAAGCTCTTGAACGACACCAATGTTTGTAAGTTTCTGCTCTAACTTCCCAGAAATTACTTTATAATTCAACTTGAGCAAGTGAAATATCACTCAAAAAACTTTTAAAACACCTCCTCCCTCTAAATAATTACACCTTTCTGTGACGTGGTTGGGATTCACAAGAGCAGACCACGAAACCGTCTTTTCTACAGTCTGCCATCTGGAAGCCTGTAACACCACACACCTCCATTCCTGGTGGTTAGGAGGCCCAGTAGTGCTTGACTGCCATCTGTTATTTTGGGACTCCTCATGACTCCTTTCACGATCCCGTCAGAGTGCCACTTTGCTGTTCTTGTGTGTGACAGGCGATGATCAGCAAGCTCTGGCATTGCTGCGTGTGGGGCTGCACGTCCTGTGACATCCAAGACAACTCCTCCTTCCCATGTCTCTTCTCAGAGCAATGCAGGAGGTTATAAATAGGGGGTGTGACAGCAAAAGGAAATATCATCCTTTGCAGTAAATTACATGTGAACTTGATCATACCAGTTACATTTATCCACAGTTATTAAAAGTTGCTGTGAGGCCCTCTTTGTCCAACTCTAGAACGTTAAAGAAGAAATACAGCACTGCTGTTGTAGTACTGTAGTAAGTACTGTTATTTAATACAGGTTGTGTTAAGAAAAAACAGTACTTAATAGCAGATATGATGAATTTGTCACAGCCCTCTTTCAGCAAGTGCAGTACTGCTCAAAATTATGATTACATTTGTTCTGGTTTCAAAAAAATAAACATAAGCTTGACTGAGCTGAAACAGGTAAAAGTGTAAGGAGGGTTTAGTAGTTCTTATGAATCTATTGATAGAAACACTGTTGCTATAACAACAGCATATCAGAAGGATGGGGGAAGGGCCAGAAACACATAACTTTTTAAAGATCTCATTTCAGGTCTTCTCATGACATGCTAGAGCTCATTTACCACAGGTAAGTAAGCACAGGCTTTACGCAATACATTTCAAACAACAAAATATCTATTTTTTTCTCTGCTACTGTCACCTTTGGCATCCAAATACTTCAGAAAATGTTAGTCATTATAGTACCCTTGTAAGGCAAGGGGCTTTAACCCTGCTGTTTGCCATTAGGGTAAGTCGGAGGGCGGTGCCTCCAACTAAACTGCCTCACATCATATTAGAAGCCTTCCACAGAATCAGGATTGCATTCCTGACTGACATACCCGTGTGTGACCTTACCTTCTGCATGTGTCCTCCCACCTAGAGAGATGCTCAGCCCCTTCCTCACCTTTCAGAAAAAGGTCAGACATGGATGTTTTGGTAACAGAGAAAGCCCTGTGCAAGAATAACTAGTGTAGTGAGCACTAGGGATTCCTCCACTGTTTGTTCCAATTACAGGACAGGCTCCCCAGGTTCCAGTTAAAAACAGAGCTTTCCTCATTTGCACAAGCTGTACTTATGGAGAAGAAAATGTCTGGAATGGTATCTCTCTTTAAAGGAAAAAATGTCTCCAAAACAAAAGAAATTCATCATCTGCATCACACTGCCCAGAAGAATTACTCCCCGGGCCAAAAATTGTCAAGCTGCAGTTTTTCTTTTCTTCCTTTCCCTCCCTTTAGAGTATTCCTCTAAGGGCTGAGTTACCACAGTTCTTTATTTCCCTGGAGTTCCTAAATGCTATTATTATTCCTTGGGCACGTCTGACTGAGAGCCCTGTAACTTGCTTACTGACAGGTTTCAGCCTAGCCTATCTAACTTCAGACAAATTCTTATAAAGTCTCTATAATTGATTTATAAGGTTTTACATGTTGCATGGGAAGGCTGATTTTTAGCTATGACTTTTGTCAGTCTTCTTCCCTCAAATATGTTTAGTTATTCACTAGGCTTCTGTTGAATATTCTTAATGATCATGGAAGTCTTATTTTCTGCGCATCTGTCTTGTGGTCATGAAAGTGGCTCCCAGAGAGTGTTTAAGGTAACTCCATCATGCATTTCTGTTGCTAGCACAGACAGGGAATAGAACACTGCCAAGTAGCAAAATCTAGGGTTAGTAGTGCCTTTTACCTCTAACACTACTATTCTAATTCTTTACAGATTAGAGAGAAGTATGAGTGAGTGCATGGCTCGTAGCCCCCAGATGCTTTTCTGCTCACATTCCCTCTTTCCATCAGAGCCATGTACAGAGTTAAATCCCCGCTCCTCAGGAGTTTTGACCCCATGTTTCCCAGCTCTTTGCAAATTTGCCACTCCACAAGGCTTTACAGATAGAGAGAGGGGGACCACAAGACCTTTTCTAGGAGGATTTAATGTTGTGGTCCCTTACTTCAAAAATAAATTTTTCTGTGACCACCTTTTCTCCCCTGGAATACCAATTCGAGTCTCTCAAGACCAAATGGCCATACCTACTGCTTGACTAACAATCAGCACAGCAGTACCAAAATTGTGGCACACAAGTTCATTTACAGGAACAGATCATTCAGTGAGTCTTTCTCTCTGCACAACAAGCCAGGGGAATGCCACAGAACACCATGGCCCTTCACTGTATTCAGCTCACCCTGAGCATAAGCCTTCAGATCAAAGCCTTCAATTCAATAATAGGACCTAGGACTTTGTCCTTCAGGGAAAAAGAAGAAAACAGTTACAAAAATTTAAAAAAAACCCCACTTTTCCTGACTTGAAAGAAGTTCTACCAAAGAGAAAACAATTCCTGAGGGTTTTCTTCTGTAAATAGCAGCAAGTCATTAACTTCTTCATTTCCCATGTCATTTACCAGGTGAATCTAGTCACTCTCCATTGTACTCTAGCATTACTTTAGTAGTTACATTTCCCCAAAATAGAGGAGAGCTAAATCCTCTTTTCCCTTGGTGAGAGATCATTGAGAATTTCTAAGGGTAGGTATAACCATCCAATCTCTTTGAAAAATCTGAATAATACAACCGTCTTTGCAATTTTTTTGTGCTCACTGAGACCCACTCAAGGTCACAGAACGATGTATCGCTATAGCCAGCATGGCTTCTCTTCTCCAGACCCCTTCTCCAAAGACTTTAGAGTCCCAGCTTCAATATTTCTCTTTATCACTTCTAAAAGTACACTAATTTTTTGCCTAATGTTTTCTCTCCATGGAAAACTTATCCCAGTGTAGTTTTCATAGCTATTGCTGCTGCACTTGAACTTACAGCACTCGCATTATTCCTTTTTTTTTGCTAGTGATGACAAATGTCACCAAGGGCCTGTGGTAGGACAGCTGTAATGCCAGAGCCTAAGTGCTTCTGTCTGTCCAGATTTCCAATTCTTTTTTAATTGGAAGTTTATTGAGCGCTGAGGCGCTTCCTTCACACTGTCTGGGATTCTTTGGAATTTGCCATACATTTATTTGCCAATGTGCTAAAGCAGACAAGTGGTACTTGGAATTTGTGCAATGGAAAGGTCTCATTCAAATCCTTTTCAGCAGGAATACAAGCCCAAGGACAGAAAATTGTTTATCCCTCGTTCCTGGTTCTTATGCAACATTATCCTGGAAGAACACGCATATATTGGCCAGCAACATCGCCCTTGGATCTCAGGCACAGCGTGTTCCCTCTGTAGAGAACACCCTTTTCCTGACCCTGATAAATGATTACAGAGCAGCTCTGATTCAACACTGACTTTCCTGCACTGCATCATTAGGCTGAAACACAATAAAACTCTCTCTGCCATTGTCCACAGAGCTCTCAGCATTCTCCACCCTGATAAAAACTAGTTTTGTGCTTAAAATTATCTCTGCACTTCACAAAGGCGGCACACTGGGCACTTTATTCTCTTTGGCAGAGTCACTTTTACGTAGTAACTGTATACATCCCCAGACAAAGAAACCTGTGCTGTTAAATATCCAATCTCGCAAGATACAGGCTTTTCCAGAACAATTATCCACCTTTGTTTCATGCAACAGTGACTGAAGTTCCCAACAGAACCCCATCATAATCCAGAACAATTAAGTCACACATCATTATTACGGTTTTGTACCCATGACTCCATCTAAAATACTGGCTTGCTGAAAAATATTCTACCGTGTATAAGGGAAGTTAACCATCCTTTATTACACAGAAACAGTGAGCAATTACTACTCTCTTCCAGAGTCTTCCCAAGGGCACCCCATAAATAACACAATTCCTACTTAAGGGATACAATAGGTCCAAAATTTCCACACATGGCCTCTCCAAGTTTACCTCCACAGCCCCACTTTTCCACATTAATCCAACTAGAGGATTTCAGGCAGATCACAGAAAGTTGACAGCAGACTAAATTATCTCACAGGAGTCACTCCTCCTTAATTTACACCCCCGCTCAGCTGGGAGAACTCAAGATGTGTATATTGGGGCTTATTGTAAATGTCAGTCACAAAACTGCTCAGCTTTGCTCCCAGAGCTACGCAAGTCTTTCAAAATCAATGGATCCTGGTCTCTTGTTTTCCCTGTATCTTCAAATGCAAAAAAAAATAACTGCAACAGGCAATAAGGAAGCCCACAAGGTCACAGGAAACTAAAAGGATGGTTCAAAATAATTGCTGGATCATTAGCAATATTTGAAAGCAGCATTAGCATAAAAACCCCCTGTAATTAGAAACAACCTTTCCTTACCCTGCCAAGAGGCTGACTGCCTCTAATGTGCTGAAAGCAAGGAGATCTCCATTTAGTAAACACAGGGAGCAGAGACCAAAAAATACATGCCAAAAGGAGTGATCCTCCGTAAGAATTTTGAAGATTTGTAGAGCTGGTACCAAGGAGAAAAGTTTCTCCTGAAATTGCAGCTTGTGGAGTCCAATTCTTCACTCAGAATCCCAGCTTTCATTTTCTCTATAGAAGAAAAGACTTTAAAACAGGGAACACAAAGCTCAGTAAATAAAGAAAGTAGAGTTTAGTCACAATATTTAATGATATTTTCAGTCTAATTTTTTTCAACCTGCATCAAGGAGGTACATGACAACAGCAGAAAACTAGAAGTACTATTCCAGCTTTGTAAACAGGAGCATCTATTTGGTCTCTCTGACATCTTCTTTAACATTAAAAGAACAACTTAAATCTCGAGAAGAAAAAAAATGATAAATTATTTATAAAGATCCACAGGCAGTTTCAAGAAAACAAAATAAGATACTATATAACACTGTGTAGGTAGAACTAACAAACCTCAGATTAGAGATCGCAAAGATTTGAGATTAGATTTTTCAGGCACATTTACATGCCCTAACCCAAGAGATTTCAGTTTATAAATTCAAATCACCTTCCAGCACCTGCAAAATTAACAAAACAAGAGCAGAAAATCTGACAAAAGAGTGATACTATGTCTCTTCCCTGTCCCTCTGAGGACAGGTTCTCTCTGCCACACTGACTTGCTCTGCTGCAAGGCCAGAAAAAGGATGTCTGTGGCTGGCAATCCACCCAGAGGCTTCCACTGTCTTCTTATACAAACACATCCCTTCTGTCCTATGTCTCAGGGATGAAGGGCAAAAATAAATAAAATGAAATAAGAAATTGCATAAGATGGGTGGGAATTTTAGGATTTCTTCGGCAAATAAGCTAGCAATTAGATTATGGGTGGAAACCCTCACTGACTGCAGAGAAAGAAAGAGGTGCTCAATGCCTCTTCTTCAGCATATGTAACAACTTCCAGTGTTGTACCCACTCTTCCATTAATGTAGAGATCTTTACGAAGGATTTCTTATCATAAGTGTTGCTGACAAAATCTTTTTTACTCATTAAAAAAAAAAAAACCTAGACTATCCATGCTATTTTACAGCTGGATAGAGGAAGGCACAAAAGGGAACTCAAATCCAGAGCTGAGAACAAGATAGAGATTCCTTGTCCCAAACAGCTTGGGCAGGCTTTCTTCCTCAGCAGGGATCACAGCAGGCCTGACAGGGTACCACACTTGTTCCCACTCACAACAAACCATGAAGAGCTGAGGCAGACATTAATTAGCCCACCCAACTGTGGAGGTTGACCAGCCCTATTTAAGCAGTGCTGACCTCCTGCAGGCACAGCCCAGGGGTCTCTGAGGCACTTGTGCATCACAAATTTGATATATGAGCTTGACTTCACAAGAGGTAAGAGTCCAACATACATCTGCAAACACAGAGGAATGGCAGTGGTTTCCATGGCAATGTTCATCTAAAAAGAGCTCTCTGTTCATCCATCCTGCTCCTCTCTGCCCTGTATCCCAGAAAATGCATCTCTCCCTGGGCTTATCAGCAAGCTCACAGAAGGAGTACATCAACATGCAGGGCCTTCTGCTTGCAGGATTCCCACGGGTGCCTGGGAGGGCAGAGAAGCCCTGGGGGACATGTCTGGATTTTTCACACACAATGAAAAATTAGATGATGAAAGCCCCAGTGGGCTTGAGTATGTAAGTGTATTTTAACTGTGAGCAGTTTCATCTTCAGATTCCATATTAGGATACAAAAGCACAATTGTATTAGTATCCAGGCTAAGGTCCTAGAGATACAACAAACTCAAAGCAAGACACAATCGGTGCTTTTACAACCTGAAGGCAGATCTCCACCTGCCATTCCTTCACTCATACTAGTGTCCCTATTCTCACTCCTCTTTTCCTGCATCAGCAGGCAATTCTAGCCACGTGAAAGGTAAATAGAAAAACCCTCCAGTGCCTGGTTATCTAAAGCTGTCACATATACTGCATATTTCTACGTGTAGATCTGTGCAGATGAGAAGAAGACCGAATCCTCTGGGGCTCAACATGCACAGCGCAGCTCCTGTGCTTTTTGGAAGTTACTGATACATTACCATGACTATTTACAAAAAACAGATGTGTAGGGATGAAAAATGTTGGTCTATCTCTCCTCTGCACAGTACATGGAGACCTACAGGAGAAAATCTTGCTACATGTTATAAAGTTGGTATCTTCTACGTGTCTGCAACCTGAAGTGTCTGTTCCCTTTCACATAAGGAATATGAATATGGGAAGTCTAAGTAGGAATTAATGTCTTATTCACAGTATCCAAACCCATCATATTTTACTGAACCTGTAGTATATTTTAAAGAAAACTAGTTCTTTTTGTTTGGGTTTTGTTTTTTTTTGCTGCTGCTACTTATTTCCAGACAAGTGAAGTTTATGTCAGAAACCCCTTTCCTCCTTTAGGTCTCCTTATTTAATCCCTCACACTTCTTCTATTAGAAATATCTCTAGGTCTGCTCCCTCCTCAGCTCTCAGGCCTCTTGCCTTTCACTTCTAGTTACGTGAAGAATAACTGAGACCTTCCTACAGTATTTTTTTTAAAGAAAGCAAAGTGTTTTGGTGTGGGGGTGCTGGGCTGCAGACTGAAAATTCCGTAATACTCCAGCAGAGCCTGTCTCAGTGACTGATCACACAGCACAAGGAAACATCTCACAGCACCCGAGCACGAGCTTAATCAGCAGCACCAGACAGAGGCATCTGCCACTGACACCACTCGCTGCTCTCCTGGGGATGCCAACACTTCCAAAGAGGTGGTGAAGCCTGGCAAAGCTCACTCATCACGCAGGAGCACCCGTGGAAAGGGCACGTTCATTGAATCCACTTCCAACTCTGAATTTCCAGCCTTGCAGTGTCAAGCTCTGAATACTGATGCTGTAGTTTGCGAGAAAGCAGGGGAGAGGACTGTCCAATGCACATGAGCAAACACGGGGTAATACATATTTTCTTGAGATAGAAACCAGTAATCTAACAAAATAACCAACAGTAAATCACAGCTGTAAGCAAATATTATACTAGTTATTAAGACAACAAATCAGCTGGTTCCTCTTTTGAGTTCGGCACAGAGAAAATGAATAAAAACATAAAGAAAACCTCACCTTCCCATAGCACAGGATATTTACTCTGGTGAATGTTGAAACCTCTGTAAAGGTTACTAAAGAATTCCTTTGTCTCAAGAACTTGCCTTCCAAAACAAAAGCAATACATTTTGCAAGCACAAGTTGTACCTGAGCTGGCATAAAGCTAGGGTGCCAGATTTTAGTACATAATAAAGTATACTGAGAGATACTGCTGAGTCATTTCACAATTAGCTAAAACGATGGTGTTAGGGACTGGAAAAACAGGTACCTACTCCCAAAACAGCATGTAAGATGTCAGTTCCAATAAATTGTTAAAACCCCACAACCCAACCTAAAATCTCTCCAATTTTACTTCTTCCTACTCATCTTATGGCACTGCAGCTTTGATCTTTCAGACAGCAAAACTGCAGCTATTCTGGAAAATGTCAAAAACATTTCATTTCTCCTCCACTTTAAAAAGGATAATGCAGTATCTGCATTCTGTGCCATGGTGACCTGAGCTTAAAACTAGCAAAAGAACAATCATAAATGGCAATTTAAACACTAAAAAAAATATGAACCTTGTCTATAATTTGGTTTCATGTAAAAGGAATATTTGTTCCACTACTAAGTTTAAGAGGCCTCAATTAAGGACTAAAGGAACAAAATGCATGATCAATATCCACACTAAAAAAAAATACAAAAAATTTTAAAAAGCATACTTTTGCTGAAGAGTGTTAAATATTTTTGACACCTGAGATCTACCATTTGCTTTTCAAATGTTTTACTGCCCACTTAAAAACTGAAATGAAAAATGGACAAAAAAAATAGTTTTCCTGTATAATGCTTTTAATCCTTATTACTACACTTTGAGATTTAAATTCCTCTGAAGATATCTACTAGAGAAATTAAACGGTTTTATTTAACAGGAAGAAGTTTTTCCAGGCAATGTATATGCTGCAACAAAATCTACACTACCCTCTCCCACTCACAAACAAGTTTCCCAGCCAAAAAAACCACTCTGTATATCCCAAGCTCTCATTAACAGGCAGGCTTAGAGTGGTTTTTAGAAAAAGAGCTGCTTCTTGGCACTGAAGAATGCCCTCCATAAAGGCGCATCAACTGAATGGCACAGGAATGGAGGAAGAGTATGACCCTCACTGCAAAACTTCTCCTTGCATGACAACAAGTATGCAGGGAAGAGAGCAACATCTTTAAATGAAGATTGAAGAAAGATTAAATTGAAATTGAAGAAAGATTAAAACACTTGCCTGCCCCCAATGTCTTCTCTGCAACATAAAGAAAGCCACTTATATAGAGTTTAGCCACAAACAACTATTTGCAAGATAAAAGCTCCACAGAAGGTGGGATATGAATTACAGGGGAGAAATAGCAGCAAGAACAGCAATAATAATCTGTGTAGGTTCAAAAAGAGTACATTGTGTAATCCTCTTAATTTTATACTTCTGCCAATACCCAGCACAAACCTTCCCAGAGCTGAACATCACAAGTCGGCTTTCAGTCAGACAACTTGCATTTTCAGAAAGTAACTTTATGTTCTGCAAATAGCTTGAATAACAAACGTACAGGGTCCTCGATCACCTCCACATTACAAATTTGCATTGCATTTCACTAAACTAAATTTGATGACTGTGGCCCAAGAGCTCCTAATGTGATAATAACAGAAGCTTTTTATATCATGTCAGATTCTTCTGTGGTAAAAATCTGACACAGTTCACAGAGAAGGTCAGGACAGAAGGTGAATTGATTTTATTAGCAATGGACCGAGGTCTAACATTTTTCAAGCCAAAACTGGAAGCAATTTTGGGTGCCAAATAAAATCTGTTGCCTGTAGTTCTCTCTCAAGCTTCCTTACTAGCTTATGTCTTTCTGCAGAGAGGTGGGAGGAATAGCACTCCTTGCAGATAAATTTGATCTTCACCTCTTTCAGAAATTGCCGTAATTATTAATTATGATTGTGTGCATATCAGCATGTTTTCTTAGGAAAGTATTTTCATGTAAAGAGATAGCTAGATCCCTACTTTGTACCCTCGCCTACACTCCAGTTCCATTATGAAAGCAAACAAACATTTTTCAAAGCACCTGACAAAGAATTCTTGAGTCTCATTCCCTGGCAGTCAACACTTGATAAATCACCAGATCATCTAAGCTTTCAATAGTCTGTTTTCTTTACTGAAAATAGTTTATTTTTACATCAGAGAAGAAAAAAATGAAACTAAAAAGTCTTATTAAAGTAAGTAATATATAGAACTAGATTATTTGCCCTGGGCAGGGGGAAAAAAGAAGTGCATGATATCTCTGTATTTAGATACATAATTGTTCATAACATTTTGATTGCTGACATTCAGTTTCATGTCAGGTTGTGGGGGAAAGACTACTCTGGTACAGAAAACAAATATCCTCTTAAAACAGCTATTCTCTGCATCTAAGGTACTGACTCACAAGTTCCCTGGGCCATTTACGTCTTCTCTCAACCCTGCAAATAAAATTGTGTTCTTTGCAGGGCATCTCCCTCCGCGGCTTTTCCTCAGAAACAACAAGAATGGATTGGCTGACACTGAGCTTTGAAATACTGTCATTTGCCAGGGTTCTGTAAACAAAATACCACACCCTGGCCACTCTCATTTTCTCTCCTTTTAATCGTACAGACAGACACGAGCTAATACTTGCCATGACACCCACTTGCCTGACATTCCCTATTCCTTCAAACTGCTGTTAAAGGGGCCCATTTGATTAGATTCCATGGGCAGGTGCTAAAAACTAGGGGTTCACATCTTGGAAAACCTGAACAGCACGTCACATTTCTTATTAGAGAAGCTAAGGATGTATTCTGTCTTGGAAGCTTACATGAAGCACAGCAGTGATAAGGAAATATTTTTGGGCTTGACCTTAAGTAACTTTCAAACAAAACTGTGAAACAAAATTTAAAACATTGCAGCCTACAAACAAGAATGTATGGCTGCCCATAAAACGCTTGGATAATGCACGTGTGTATATCACATATTTGACTCTTAAGAGCACTACTCAAGTTTCCATCAATTTTAAGATGTGAAACTTGGCAGACAATGCTGTTTACCAAAATCTCAAAATGCAACATGATGCTGATTAAATAGAGAAATCCATTTATTTTGCTTCTCCAAAGGAGATTGAATTGTAGTGGTTGTTATTTGATAAAGTACCCAGCACTTCAGAAGTCAGCATCTCTGTTCCACATAAGCTTCAAGAAGATGAGAAATAAGTAGATAGACCAAAAAGCACCTTGAATTCCAAGATTCCTTAAGGAGCTCTTCTTCACTCAGAGTTTTTAAAACACAGAAAGAGCCTGTGTTTTTTTCCACTGGCTCATCTCAGCACAGTGGAGCAAGGTGGGTGGTATGGAAAGCACGCATAGTACAGTTAATTAACTCATTTTCTCCAAATCCCAATTATCCATCAAAATGTCGTGCAAGAGAACGCTGTTGGGTCCTCATTCTCAACTCTTCTCCGTATTATAAATAATGTCTCTCCATTGGAGTAGGCTGAGAATAAGAAAGTGATTACAAGAGATAGGAAAAGAGCAGCTGATGGCAGAAAGTGAAAAACATGGAAGGTGGAGCAGGAGGAGGCTGACAGCAGAAAACCCATGGAGACAAGAACAGGGAAAGGTGCACTAAGTGCTGGCCTGTTTCAAACACTGCCTAGAGCTGTGCAGCAGGGCTGGCAGAGGGAGAAACTCCCGCAGCCCAAGCTGCCGCAGCAGTCCTGAAACTTCCACCAGGTCACGAATCAAAAAGCCAGCTTCATTCCCACTCATCTGGGCAGGGAACAAGGGCTGGCACCAACCAGCTTGTCAGGCTTTGAAGGCAGCAACCCAAGATGCATGCATTTGGGAAACTTAACACAGCAGCCTGGGTGGAAAAACAGGAGACAGAAAGAAAAATGAGAGAAATCCCATCCCTGATAGCTCAATAGCTAGTGGCTGGCACAATGGGTTTTTTACGTCTCTGCTTTTTTTGTGGATAAAAAAAGACATCTGTCAGTTTGCTTGATAGCCTAATTCTCCCTTAATTTGATCCTGTTAACTGCTGTCTTAAAATTTTACTGAAGGTATTTTTGGTGTTGCAGTTGGTAGAGAGAGGGATGGTTGTGCAGGGAGAGAGATGATAGATTTTTTTAGTCACGGGAATCAATCGTGTAACTTTTTTTTAAGCTGCCATCACCATAACATTAGTAGATTAGTAATTTTTTTTTTGCCTTAGCCTGCACCGCTCTACAGTTTTCCTAGCAAGCTACTCAGGTTTCTTAGTTCCTCTCTTCTGAGATTGTAAAAATGCAGCACTCTGGTCTGTTAGAACCCATAAAGCTTTCGGTAGCCACCAGAGAGACTTTTTAACTATGGCCTCCCTCAACAATAATAGCTGATCTTCACTATCTCCATGGTGTGAGTGATTGCCACAGGATTTCCCCAAGAGACGTAGGATCTCTCCTGGATGGAATGACTCAGAAGGGTCTCCAGGCATCCCTTGGGACCATTTGGGGTCAGGGCTGGGAAGGTTGAGCACTAGAAGGTTGGCCGGCTCATCCCAGCAGCTGCTCTGCAAAGGCCACACATCACCTGCAGCTGAAGGCATATTAAACATCTCAGAACAAACTGCTCTCTCTTTATAAGCCAAACCAGAAATGAAGAACAACCAACCAAACAAAACTACCCATGTGAACATCCCCTGGTGCAAGGCATACAGGCACAAGGTGATACGGATGACACTGGAGAGCCCAAGGATATAAAGAACTCAACAAGAGGCAGATATAAAAATAGGAAAAAAGCCAAGAACTGGGAAAATTGCTATTAACCATTTTAGAGGTAATAAACAAGTAGTTAATAAATTAAATACTCACCATTCATGTAGTTCATTTAGATACAATGTGGAAATGCAGGACAGACAAGAAAGAGCAAGGTAAGAACACTTCTTAGAAAATGTTTTAAAAAATACACCATGTTCTTCTCAGTGATGAAGATTTGAGACAGCCACAACCCACTGTAAAATCTTCACCCCTGCCTGAGCCAACCTTGGGATCCAGAGAGACTAGAGGAGGGCAAACATCACATCAGAGAAAGGGCAAGCACAGGGACACCTTCACAAAATATTCCTAGCAGTCATAAAATCTCAGCTCCACCAGCTTCAATATTGTTTTGAGAAGAGGCAATATAGCAGCCATCTATTTGTTATGGACTTAAAAGCTTAATTCCTCAACCAGCATGCAGCAGAGCTGAGAAAAATCCATTTGGAAAAAAACCTTTAGAAACCAGATGGAAAAAGCCTGAAAGGAAGCTTTGGAAGTAACTTTGTCTAGATCAAAATTATACGAACAATTAAATGTGATGTGTGAAAGGACAAAAGGTCAAATGTTAGAGAAAACCTGCAGTTATTTCTCTCAACGCAGCTAAGAGTTCAGAAAAGAAATAGGCTTAGACTGTAAAAAAATATATATATAAAATGTATGGGTTTTTTCATCCTTTTAGAAGGAAAATTTTAAAAAAGGACATCATGCTTTGAGCATATGTGTAGTTATCTTCAGAAAAAAAGGGGTTAACAGGTGAACAACTATTACAGCAAATATCCTTTAAATGTTCTACTGCCATTTCACCATTTTAGCCACCCCAGTAAGCTTCCCCTATTCTCACAGAGTCTAGCAAGTTTTACAAACATTTTCTGCTGAGAACTTCAGACAACTGATAGTGTTTCCACTTGGCAGCCCACAAACCCATTTTTTGTCTGTTATTCCTTTATAAATTGACCATTGCTAAAGCACTGACACCTTTATAGAAAACAGCTTAATAACTGCAAGCAAATCTTCAAGTCAAACTCAAATATATAAACCTCATGCAAGTGGCATAGTGTCCTCTCAGCTTTAATTCCTCAGTGTATTTCCAATTACTCTAATCAGTGTATTCTAATTACTCTAAGTATCCTATTTATGTTGTGACTTGGTTATCTGATGACAACATCTCCCAGTATCTCTGTTCCTCAGAACTAAAATAATAATTGCTTTCATTTACTGCACTCGCTCACCGTTTATTCATAACTGTATTGAAAAAGACAAAGTGGCTAAAAAATAGTCACAAAACCTTAATTTGTAAACATGACGAAGCGAGGAATGGGAAGACTGCCTATTTAGAACAGGACATATTAAAAAATATTTACTACATGAACAATCATGCACTAATAAAAATAAGGCTTATCTTAGCTCATTTAAACCACAGATAGAGGTTCTGTATGCCCCTCCTTTAGAGCTTAATACTTCATGTGAATCCACTAGACGTCACTGTACTTCTACAGGTCTTGGGAACTGAGGGACATTCTACTACATACTTCTCAGAAAGAGGAGCAATTTAGGAGAGTTGGGTAACAAAAATGGGGATATCTCTTTGGACATACCTGTGTTTTTCTTTAAATACAGTACCCTTCCACTCACACAAGCATCTGTGATTCAGCTTAATCTTAGGAAATTTATAAATTGCCTGCAAAAAATGAAATGACGATGCTTCTCCATCAATTAGATCCCATTTGCCTGAGCACACTGATCGGAACAAATGGCCAGAGTCTTACGTGAGCTCCATCTGGTTTGGATTCAGTACCCAAAGAGCAGTAATGCAGATAGAACAGTACTTCTTTTCATTAACTATAAACAGCATTATCCACCAAAATATCTGCCTAATATTTCTCTCAATGTATTTTCTTCATTTCGCTAAAACCACCTTGTATTAGCCTGACATCACGCAGCCTGTCGTCACCACAGTATTTACCATGGCAACCTGTTATCCTACATCATCACACGAACCAAAGCTGAGCATGGCACTATCCCTATGCATATGAAGTTTTAATTTAGGTCAGTATTCAGAGCAACCAGCTAACAAAGTCCAGGCACAGGCTGCCTCTCAAATCTAGAGCACAAGGGGACGTGCACAGTATGTACCAAGGCAACTCACGTAATGGAGGTGTTTTTGCAGTGCCATGGAGTTGGAAAAACTCTAATTATACCTCCCAATTTGAACTCTTGATTACTTTTTCTCCTTAACTCTTGTAATCATGCTGCCATTTGTAATGGAAGGATATGGATGAGCCTTATAGAGATACCAAGGACTTCCATATATGTTCAAGAAGGAAGAGCATGGATCCTTCCCTAGGCACCTAAACAAAAGACCAAATGTAAATGCTTAAATTATGCTCCTGAAAGCCTAGAGGTCATATTCTACTCCTCAAGGGGACCAGATGATTTTTGGCACAGAGATCCAACTAGATTTTTATTTTATACCATAAAAATTAATGTCAGTAGTATAAAACTATCACAGGAACCAGAAATCCAAATCCTGCAAATATTAAGGAATAGTTTTGTTTATCTGGAACTTCTGTAAGACGACTTCAGCTGTCACACATTTTCAAGACTGTTTTAACAGGAGCTGTGGGAAAACATGAGCTCAGCAGCTACAACTAACTACAGTATTGAGAAGGCATTTGCTCAAGTTCAGTATTTCCAGTTGCCTACTGTTTTTAGCTTGTTCATTGCACCATTGAAGGAAGACTGAGGAAAAATATTACTCAATGGACAGCCACAAACTACAGAACCCTTAGCCATGAAAGATGATAAAAAGTGAAACACCCTAAAAAGAACTGAATGGCTTGTAGGGAATTGGAAATCAAAACTATCACATAGAAACGAAGTTACACACAACTTATATATTTTCTTCTCTTTTTCAGCATGGAAAAGAAAACGAATTCTCACATTTTCCAGAGGGTTGCTAGAAGATTCAAAATTTGAAGTCTGAAGTAAATGATCCCTAGAGAGCATTTATTTGGGCCTCTCATTTCTCATCATAGCCAGGGTTAGCAAAATCTTTTACTTATATTTCCCATGTCCTCAAGAGGAAAGTAGCGCATTGATTCTGGGGTTTGGGCAAATTCTCAAAAAGCAGTCTCAGACTACAAGACTAAAAATTGCTGTTGCTAGGGAAACCTATGGGCTTTTTTGGTTGTTTTGTTTTTAAGCTTCATTTCCTTACCCACTTCTTCTTGATACTTTTAATTGCACTACAATTAGCAATCCCATAGACTTGTGAGCATCTAAGTAGCTCAGCAGGTCACTAACTGCTTCCTCCTGGATTACAGGGGGTTTATTCTGCTCCTCATCCCCATCTACCTGCTCAGGAAGGCCTGAGGACAATGTGAAAACTACATTAGAAACTTTTGTCCTCAGCCCTCCGTCTTTCAGCCTAGTCTCCTCAGTGTGAAGGTGAAACAGGGTGAAAGATTAAAGACAAGAACGTCTATAGTTTCCTGATACCCCTAATTCTTAACAGCTACTTTAGCCCCAGCTTCTGTTATTCTACATTAAACCAACGCCCTTTATCTTTTCTTTCCTACACGGAGAGACTTCACTCTTTTGAAGATATTGGGGGTACTGAGTACACAAAAGATCTTTATACCTGAAGGAAAAATTTCAACTGGTCAACCATGTGAGTTGTTTTGTTTGTCAGGTTTTTTTGAGTTTGGGGTTTTGACGGTTTTTTTGGGGTGAGTGAGTGAAGGAAAGTGCCTGTGTGGGTGGGTATGTATGTGCTTTTTAGGGAGTTGGTATATGTGTGGGTCTTGATTTTTTGTTTTGGTTTTTTTTTGGTTTGTTTGTTTTCTTCAGTCTTACAGGTACCAGGGACATCAGTTAAACAAATTGTTTTGCCTGCAGGGAAACTACTGTGAATTATCACCAACATCAGCTGATAAATCTCTTCCCAGAATTGTCCTCATATCCTACCATTAGCAAACCTGTCATCAGAAATGTATAATAATTTTAAAGTTACATGAACAAGAATAGGTAGATACGTGGATTTTTTTTCTATGAATATATATGGCATAATCATATGAAAAACAAATAGCATCTGAGAAGCTTCTCCTTGGCATAGGGGGCGGAACACGTACTTGGCTAGATTTTGATAACTTTTTAGAGCCTGATTATTTCATAAATTGTGTTTCAGGAAGGGTTCATATTTGAATAATTGTAAGCAAGAAAATGGCAAGATTTGTGAGGACAAAAGGAGTGATTAGCATTACTCATCTGTTGTAGACAGAGCAGTCTTACATAAACAAAATTAATTTCTTCCCCGGTTTCAGAGCATCTGCATGTTTCAAAAACACACTTCATCACGCACTTGCATGTATGTTGTTGAGAAAAAACAAGTTATTACTGCAGCAAGACACTGATGACAGCACTGTCGTGCATTTTCCATATTAACAACATTCACCAATAGATACTAGATAATATGAAAAATTAAAATTGTACTTCGGATGTTTGGTTTTCCCCAGGGGTATTGCTGGATCTGGAGACTTGAATTACACACACAGACACACAAAATGCACATTCACCAATCTTGTAATAACATGGTTAAAACCAGACAAATATAAAACCTGGATTTTCTGTGGATTTTTATTAAAGCGTTTACAATCCCTTAATGTTCTGTCAAAGTCAAGAAGTCAACAATGAGAAAATTTGGCAGTTTTACACCAGACAAATCTGTGTTATGGGGAATGTCTGGTGTATTACTACATGCAATCAGAGATGAAATCATTCTCTTTTCACAGTTTGTGGTACTGAATTCATACAGAGGCTAGGTACGAGTCTTAGCTGAACACACAGTTACCTTGGTATGAGACAATTTAAAGGAGAACACTCTGGAATTACCTGTCTCCCTGTAAGGATTCACAACAATCTCTTTTCACAAATAAGGAATGATTACAAATAGATAAAAGCAAAAACCCCAACAGTTTATTAACAAACGGAACACCACCAGGCAGGGGAGCAGAAAAAAGCAAGTAACTGCTAGATATCAAACTGCTAATTCTCACAACCCCACTGAAACAGCGAGAGACCAATGTGTCAGGAATACCTGTTCCCAATATGAGGCCTGGAAGCGATGGGCCCAGGCTTGTAGGATGAAAGGGAAAAGATGGTGCTGGATCCCTCTTGGGAAGGCAGGATCCTCACATAGCAGTTCCAATTGCTATAGATGGGAAACGCAGCGGCTGGCTCTCGCAACTAAGGGATGAATATTACGTGTATGTTAAGAGAAGTGTTATTGATGTATAGCTTGTTATTGTGATTTGTGGTTTGGACGTCCTCTGTCCACCCCATAGTCCTCTTTCCCCCTGTAGAAAACCCTTTCTGAGGCCAGGGTTGCCTGATGCAACACCAGGGGTATAAAAGGCAGAGCAGCCATCCTGTGGGTGAGCACAGAGCTGCCGGGTCACCTACTACTCCAAGCACACTGCCCTTTCTCCTTATTCAGTCCTTTGTTGTATTTTGTTTAAGTTTTTAAACAACAACAACAAAAAAAATCAACTTTTGAAATTTGTAAAAGTGAGCATTGTTTTTCACAGAACAAACAGCCAGTGAAGCAAATACCACGGCAAGAAAGGCAGCAAAGCCCTAAATTTAAAAAACACCAACACACAGCAAACCACCCAGATCGCCCTCCCCACCACCCCACACACACAAGGTCTCCAGCTGTAAGGTCTTAAATATACAGTAACAATTTTTGGGCACATGAGATTGATGTGGAAATACGGTATCAATATGAATCACCCATGACAACAGTGCAGAGCCCTGAAAACACATTTAACTGTGTGCTTCTGCTCATAGTTTTGTCAAGTTACATATTGAAACTATCCGTAGGCCAGCCAACAATCATCAGCTTGGATTAACAGACAATTTCTACTTTGATTAACAGACAATTTTGTATTCCATCAGAAAGACAATGCTTTCAACAGTTCCTCCCTTTAGGGGTTAGATGTTTGACTGGAACTTCATTTAAAAGACTCATCCTGGGTACAGGACAGTCTGAGCAGGATTTGCCCATTTTGCACACCATTTGCTTTGCCACTTGTACCAGAAACAAGGAGCTGTTGCAGAAATAAGTACACAGAACTGCTGCCATCTCCCAGACAACACAGGTATTACCTTTTTACAAAATATCACTTCAATAGAGTCTGTAAATTTAGTTACAGTAAATAAGGGCCCTGGAAAAAAACCAACAAGCTTGTGCTTGATTGGTAAATGCCATAGGAAAGCTCCAGTCAGGAAAGGTGCTGTGTTACTTGAGATGTTGCAGAACAGATGTTTGATGTCCTAGACTGGTGGTAGGGAAATGAAGCAGAGGTCTGCTCTCAAATGAAGGTAATTTCCCTGTTGGAAAGCTGCATAGGCCTGTCAACAGGACCTCAAAAAGAAAAGGAAAGCAACTCCTCTCTTTACCATTCATAAGTGATAGCAGGGGTGTGCAGAAAAGTATGACAGAACTATGCTCCATAATCTTAAGAGCTTGAAAGACCTGGTCTCCCAGCAATGAGTCAGGCCACAAGGCATAAATCCGAGAAGGGATCTGACTGTATTTAATTTTGCTCTGGAAACCACTCTCTGCTTTTAAAAGAGTACGCGCAAGCTTGTAAAAATCATGTGGATTTCATAGAACGTACTGGAACAAGCAACTGTTATAAGAAGCATTAAAAAGTTTGGATCAGGAATTTGTAGCCTCAACTACAATAAGGTGATAGGAAAAAACCCTGCTGAACAGCTTAGCATCAGCTACAACTGCAAGCCAAAGCAGGGGCAGCTGGGCTACACTCAGCATAGATTTAATACCACATCATTTATATATCTTCCCACAGATACTTGCACAGATTTTTTTCTTTCCAGTGATAAGGCCCTGTAGTGCAACTTCAATTACTCAGAAGTTACACAGTGTCTTTTTGGCTGTGAATGAACACCACCACTGAAGCTAGGCTCGTCTTAGATCCTGCTGCAAGAATAATTCGCCCACTTCCTCAATAATGAAAGTATAAACACAATCAGCATACTCTCTAGACTTAGCATTTCTGCTTGAAATATAAAGTAAGGCTGCCTTGAGCTAGTTTTTCTACTCTGTTTCTACTGACTGGGTTTTAACTGATGGCAAGCATCGTATTGATCCTTAGCCTCTCTTTCCCTCTCTATTTACAATAGCCAACCTCCACTCAATACCACGCTGCTGTTTAGAAGAGTGCTCACTCACACTGTCACTGCTAGGTCTAGTTCTGAGAGACACAGATACCCTGGAGCAAGGCCAGTGGATAGCTACAAATCAGAGGGGCTTGGAGCATCTGACATCTAAGGGGAGAATGGGAAAAGCAGGAGAAAAGGAGGCCTAGGGATATGGGTGAGGATATAAAAGCAGGACAGAGCACAGCCAGGAAGGAGGGAGCCAGATGCTTCTCAGATGTGCTCATAAACTGAAGTCCAGTAAATTCTATATTAAACAAGAAATGTTTAAAAAAGGTTCAGGGGTTACAGAGGTCCAGAACAGGTTGCCCAGTGGAGCTGTGGAATATCCATCCTTGGAGAGAGACAACACCCAACTGGACACTGCTATGAAAACCTCTAATTAACCTTGGTTGGAGGGAGAGGGTTGGACTAAACAGTTTCCAGAGCTGCCTTCCAGCCTGTTCTGTGATTCCTGTTGTAATCAGTGGGGAGATAAAACTCCCATGTTTTACCACCTTCACCATTAACATCAGGAACCTTAGCTCCCAGGGTGAATGACTATGCCTTTTTCCATCAGTATGTAATAACAAAAAGCAAAGTACTTTCTTTAAAGTCCATCCTGTACTCCTACCTTACACAGTCAAATTTGCCTAATTAATGTTGCTGACCTATGATTTGGGGCTTTTCTTTTCCTTTGAGAAGAATAACGTTCTTTGTAACATCTTTTCTCAAAGAAACAGAGCATAACAATACAGCATGGTCTCACAAACAGACTGAAAATAGATTTCAATAAACTACTGAGTTTCTTAATGGTCCATGTGTAATACTTTATAAAAAATAACAAACCAGGTAATCTGCATCATTGCACGCACCTTGCCCATAACATTAATTTTCACTTTTTAATCCAGTAGCAGTCCAGAGATTGCTGAAAACTTCAGTGAAAATGCTGGGTGGGAAGAAGCAGCTCTTCTAGAGCCGCAAAAAAATAAGTTCTGCTCACTACATTTTTCTTTCTGCTGTCTTTTACACACAGTCCTTATTTCCATTTATTGTCTCTCATTCTACTTCTGCGAAGTGGTAACAGAAAACCTACTTTGTTCTTAGATATTAGATAATTTCTGAAGATTTATTACTGACTATTCTTATGCCCTAAATACATATCCAAGCTAGCAGCAGTCTCACCTGGGCCGCAAAGCAAACAAGCAAAAAACAGATCATAAAACCCAAAGGGAGATGTAAGAGAAGAGACTTATGGACTTTATTAGGACCTTGTTCACCTAGGCTAAAAAAATGTCATTACAGCATTGTTTGCCATTTCTTCGGGAAAATCCTCCTCGGTTCCTTCCCTCTCTCCTAATTCCAAGGAGACCTGGCTCCCCCAGGCAGGCCCCTCAAAATGATTCCTGCTCACTTGCTTCTAACATCTGCTAGCTATTTGAAACTGCATCTGTTCATTCTAGCTCACTGGAAAAGGTCTGTTTTTCGAGCATGAAGCAATGCAAGGCAGAGTTACTGTATCTGAATTAAAGCTTTAATGCACTTAGCTAAGATACGTAAATAGACCGTGGAAAGAACAAAAATAATACATTCTATGACATCTGCTGGCTGCCCTCATCAGCCAACTCATGATAAGCAGCCATCACAAACATGTTTACTTTCCTTCTGTCCTCTTGCAAACATTTACCCTTCTGTATTTCTGCTCTATTGCTTTCTGCTGAAAAACCATCACCTCCAAGTGAATTGTTGCTCATCAGCCTGCAAGAATATACCTAGAAATCTTTAAATGGTTTATATTCTGATGTTACAGAACCTCCACATGTGCCAAGGCTGAAACTTTGCTGGGTTTAGAGACACCAGTTTTACATATGAGCAGATTTCTGAAAAGCTGTTCATTGTTGCATAGTACATCATGCAATATTTAATGCTATTTAAAATACTCTAGCAAAAAGAAGACTTCAAGAAAATACTTAGAAAGATCATTCACATCATTTCTCCTTGGCCATGCTGAAAAGAAAGGTGATCTGACCCTCACAAAAAACTCAGACTTTAAACATCCAGACAGAGGCCACCATACTCATAAGCCACAAATATATCCAGGTACTTAGAGCAATATGTCTCAACGAAAAATGTTCTTAGGAGGAAAGAAACAATAGTTAAAATTGTCCCACCTGCCACTGTAAGCGACTTTGTTTGAAACACACTGTCACTCCTTCAAAGGTTCGCACCAAAATGCAGTTGCTGGTTTCCTCCCTCAGCTTGTAAAATTTTATATATTAGCCCTCTTGGGATTTGACTAATTTTGCTGCACTTTAGGTCAGGGCTTTTTAAAAGCAAGCCACTCACAACCCATGTGGAACTCGCTCGTGGTCTCCAATGTCCTCCATTGCCATGAGTTGAACTGGTTGCTATTTGTGTTTAGTAGAGGACCAGCCTTATCTCTGTTTCTTTAAAATTGCTTTTGCTCTTCTTCACATATGGCCAGTTTTGAAAAAACTACAATATTTGCCCCAAGGAGGAACTTTTACTATACATTGCCAGGTTCTTGGTCCTGGACTAGGCAGAGATTTGTATTCAAGGCTTTAGAGCAATCCAAGACCCATTCTATGAATTTTCCATACTTTTCTGCAACAATATCTTTTTTCATTTAACTTTGTCGCTAACAGACTTAATTTGTACAGTCAGTCTTCTTGCAATATTTCTCCTACATTAATACATTTCTTATAATAATCATTAGCAAACAATTCTGAATGGTTTTCTCTTCCCTGGTTCTTTGGCATCACTTCCTGCCCCTTGCCAAGACTTGTAATAAATTTCTATATTTCCTTTCTCATGTGACACCATACAAATCTAAGTGACATCCAGACAAATGTGAGCTTCTTCCAAGCGTAAAAAGAAGTACCAGTGGTTTCTGGGACCACTTCACTTTCATAATCCAGACTATGTATGCACTTCCATTTCCCATTAAAGTGCCATTCTGCTATCACATCCCTCAAATTCTGCCTTGGCTGCACAAAGCCGTGGCCCACTCAGCTCTCATTGTGGTAGCAGAAGTTAATGGGTTACTGATAATATTCATACATGCATATCCAGATTACATCTACCTGCCATATCAATCAACAGGCTTTGCAAGTATGAAGAAAATTTGTCTTGTAAGATGAAGTTTATAAAATAAGGTCTGCATCTCATACTTCTACCTCCTTTCAGAACCCTCCCACCCAAATACACTCTGATCCAGAGAAGTCAGCTTTTTTTTTTTCTTGCAAAATGAGCTGTTTGTTTATTGCCAAGGTAAATGTTAATTATTAGCACTTCATTCATGGTTCTATTTACTATCTAAACAGGAGATGGCTTCAAACCATGCCCAAGGGAAATTAGATTTCTAAAAATTAAGATGCTTGTTTTAGCACCTAAATTAAGCTGTTAGGTCACAACAAAAATCTTGGCCAGGGAGAGCTGGATCTACATGAGAGTTTCAGAGAACATCCGTGTATGTCAGGAAATATGTATCCCTTAACAGGACCACCCTGCTGTCAACACTCCATCTAGTGAGAATTTTTTTTTTTTTTTTTTTACAAATAACCTCACGTCTCTTTAATAATAGCTGTACCATACAGTGAGGAAGAAATGGGAGCAAGTGTCTCAGAGCTGGCATCACAAGTGGAACAGTGCCATTTTCCTTTATGAAATACAAGTACGGGCACCACTTTTTATAGGCTAAAAGCCAGGAGCACAAAAGCAGATTTCCTCTTGCATTTCTCTCTGGAACTAAGGGTGAGCTGGGACCAGGTGACAGGAATGTCATTCAACTTCCACAGCTGCAGCAACACCCCAAAACAGAGCCATTCTTGCTTTACAGTTCAGTTCGCCGGTGTTCAGCAGATATGTAGGAATTAGGAAGAGAGGAATATGAGTTGAGGAAAACAGTTTCAGGAGAACTGATGGCAGAATGAGCAATGGGATCAAAGGCTGAACTGAAAAATCTTCCAGGGAGATCAGACCACCTGCCACTGAGATGCCTGAAGCAAAGTCAAAAAATAGGACTTCCTTGTCGAGTGAGCCTAACACCTCAAGCATTCAATAAAAAACTTTTCTGACTATTGTTTCTTTGGCCCTCACCAAACTATGACAATTTGACATGTAACAATCTTCTTAACGTCACTTCTTTTTCCTCATGGCCAGATATATCATTCCAACTCTCAGCCTCAACAGCTTTGTTGTCCTTGATGCGTCTTGGCCTCTAGAACACTGCAACCTTTGCCAATAAGAATTACAGAAAAAAAAGGGGGTAGCCTGTTTCTGAAGCAATCCTTAAGAAGGGAAGATAAAACACTTAATTTCAGGAGCATTTTGGCTTTTACTTTTCTTAAAATAGCAACATTTTTTTCACAGTAACTCCCAACAAATAGTAATAACTCAGCAACCAAAAATCACAACAAAACACCCTCGAACAATAAGTTAGGTAGCTTCAAAATCCTGCAGGCTTCATCAGCAGAGATAAGTGTGAAAACCCATTGCTAGAGCACAGATTGTTTATGCTGCAACTCAGAGAAGGAAGAGTTTGAAATGTTTACATCCACAGCAATATTTGGACTGTAACTCGGTGGGGTAGGATTGTTTTTTTACATCTTCCAATGAAAGTTTTCAGCTGTAGAGCTGGGGTCGGTTTCATGGCAGGGAAGGGGCTGATGACTCATTCAATGGAGGTAAGGATGACACTATAGAGAACTAGTTTTCCCTCCTTCTCTCAAACTACTTTATCCACTGCCTCACTTCATGACTCATTTAACATCAAGTACAAATATAATAAGAAAAACAGTTGTGTTTCACAGCTGCCTTTAACTGTTAGAAAACAGGAAAAATCTGGACTGCTAATTAGGTTATGTGGTTATACAGAAATTGTGCCCAAATTTCAGTGCTTGCTACATTTGCAATAGTATGACCCATAAAAACAAGTTCAACCCCAGCTCAGGGATGAAAACAGTTGCTGCAACATGTTTTATTCATGGAGAAAGCACCAGTATTCTATTCCTTCCATGCTCGGTTTCTCAAAGCTTAACCAGCACTGTTTGCTCTGAGGGAAATGGTAAGAAGCACTATCTCGAAAGAAGCCAGATTTTCAGGCCTGATGACGATTGATTTACATTTGTGAACCTTGCCATTTATCCTGGCTTGTGGGGCCATGCATGAGCCTGACACAAGCTAAAGGACAAGGTCTCCATAGAGAGACGTGTCCCTATAGGATTCAAAGGAGGGGTGTAAGAGCACAAGGGGTCAGCACACACCGTTCCCTTAGACTGTTTCCTACAGACTGCTCCAACCCACATGGAGAGAGTGCAGCACTAACTCATTTAAAGCACTTGAGCTTGTACCCAGCTCCTGGTTTTGCAGCATCTGCTCCCTATAACACAATGTGAGAGCTCAGCATGACTGAGCAGCAGAACCTTTAAATCCAGCCAAGAACAAGAGACACCAAAAGAAAATAAGTTAAAAGCTGCAGAAAATGCAAGGCAGTGATAGGTATGCCCATAATGCAGTAAAGCAAGCAAAAGAAATTGCTGTAACATTTTAAACAACCTGTCAGATTTTGGTCAAACACTAAAAGCCAAGAGCATACCTCTAAACCCCTAATGGAAAAAAAAAACCACCAAAAAAACCAGTCACCTAGTTGCTCTCCCAAGCAAATTTGAACTCAAATCATGACTGAGGAATTTTCACAGTTTGTTTTCTGGGTTGTTATTTCAAGCCAAACTCTGCATATACAAAGAAGCAACGCTTTGCTTTCTTTAGCATCTACACTTAGAAAGTTTCATTTCCCCACAGGAATCTCCATATCACTGTAGCTCACAGCAAAGACTGGAAAGTGTCAGCACAAAAACACAGGAACACACAGCCACAGTTTTTTAATGGTTTGCTATGACACAAACAAAAACAGTTCCCAGGAAATGGCTCTTCAGATTGTATTTACTATGCTACACACTTCATTTCTCCCTATTATAGAAATATTCTTCACCCAACCTACCACTAAGTGGTTGTTTGCTTGAATCACTGAAAACCAGAGTACTTGCATTAACATCAACCCTGTTTTTTTTCCACAGCCTAGCCTTTTCACACCATTTCTACTCTTAGGGTTTTTTAACCTTGCAAGATTAATTCCATAAAATGATCGATGACATTTATAATGTTTAAACAAGAAAGGAAAAGTGCCATGATGCTTCTCCGTCTGTTTGTATTTTTGCAGCTTCAATGGAAAATCTACAACAGGCTTTGTTTGCTAATTACTTTAATTTACAGCTCGGAGGGAAGAAGGGTTAACACCTATTAGGTAAGCTTTACTCTAAACATGAAAGGAATCACATGGGAAACAGAGCATCAGGCCCTCGATGAATGGTTTCCCTGCTTTTTGTGAATCAGTGAACAGTCCAGCCATAAATTACATTTCCAGAACAAGAGCAATGGACGCATGTCCCAGGCTCTACCTGCAAAGGAAACATTGGCTCACTGATACTGCCCCTCGCTTGCTTTTGAAAAGTAGTTTACACCAGAAATAGCTTCAAAATGCAAAGCAATCAATTATTTTCCAGCATCATCATCTTTCAGCGACTTGTGCTGCCTGTGTTTCCCGTGCTATTTGATTTCTGTACGCTATCAACTAGGAATCTGTGTGGTCTTAAGAAGGTGTTATTCCTGCCAAACCGGCAAAGCCTCAGACCTCCCAGCAACTCTTGTTAACCAGTCACAGAGTGCCCCTACCCCAGTGTTAGCTAATTAACACTTTCTTCGGAAAGAGAAACTAGATTATTCATTGATGCTAAGAAAAAAAATAAAGTGGACTTCACTACTGACACAACAACAAGCTGTCTGCTTACAAGCCGCTGCCACGCAAGTTTTTTTCATATTAACAGCTAAATGTTCACAGAGAGAATGCTGGATAGTTCACTCTAAGTTAATGGGGCAGCTTCAACCTCTCTCAAGTTATGTGCCGGGTGCTCCAGTCCGCTCCCAGGCACAGAGAGAGAGCAGGATGGGCAACACAGCTCCTCCACTGTGTCCCTCACCCAGCTCCAGGCTTCATGGTGGGCAGGGGTAACTTGCAGGCTCTAGACAGGTGCAGAGACCTCGAGTCATAAGCTGCAGCACAAATACCTCTCACTATAAATCAAGCAAAAGATCCTAATTAAAACCAATCTACCAAGTTAAGCATGAAGTGAATGTAGAACTGTTTCATCAGAGGAACTGATGCAACTCAGAATACTTATTTTTTCCGCTTTCTTTTAAAGCCATAATCGTGAAGTGCAAATATAACCTTGCCAGAGATAGTAGGGGGAGAGGCGGCAGAGTTTGGAATATGAGACCCCCTCCCACACAACAGGAAAATGGGAATAGTCTAGTACCTTACCAAAAAAAAAAAAAATTACCAATACTTCTGTTTTCAGTACACCAAAGAAGAGGAAATAATTGGATGCCTTTTTTTCATTTAACCTTCTTTAAAGTAGGCAATAGTTTAAATTCAGGATAAGAAGCAAAGAGGAACAAAAGGACAAAGGTTGAAAGCATATGATGCTTTTGGACATGGATGTTATTCCAAGGCAATCCTATAACTGTGCATGAGATTATGCACTGCCTTCTCAATGCAGTACTCGTGTAGCCATTTAAGCTGGCCAGCAGAACACTTCAGTCTTCCACTAAAAGATACCAGCGAGGAGCTCAGTTGCCTTTTATCTGGCCTCCTTCGCAGCCGGGAGCACAACCCAGGCACTGCTGCTGGCTGAGCTGTCGGTTCGTTCAGTCTCCTCTGCCACCCGGTGGCTCCGTGCCCATCCTGCAGCCTTGGCCACGGCTTCTCCCTCCAGGGAAAACTCGGCACGGTTAGATTTTCTCCGGACACCAAAGTCACCTCAGCGGGGTACAATGACAGCAGAAAGCCAAAGCCTCACAATCTCAAAATGACGCCTTAAGTTTTAGCTCTTATGTTTTTCAGACTCTGTGCTGCCCAGGGCTGCAGTTCTGAGCCTCACATTCAGTGTCACTCAGCTCTCTGCACAGAGTAGGGAGACAAAACAAATCTTTTCCTTGCTGCACACCAAGGACAACTTTCAGGCCCTAAAGCACAAACAAGGGTGGGCTGGACGGAGGAACAAGAAAGATAGGACCTCACAATCTGAAGCTGTAATTGGACAATTAAACCCCAATATGTAAATAGACCAAAACTTTTTAAAGTGTAAGACTTTGTGACCTGTCAGCCATTTTGTGACCATTCTAAGTCTACCGTGGGTGTAGCCCTGGTCAGGCCCTGTCCTGCCCAAGGTGGATGCTGGAGGCCTTTCAATAAATCCCTACTTTATTCTCTAGCTCTGTCCGGTCTCTGTTTCAGGTCAGCCCTCCCAAGGCTTCAATAAAACAAAAAGCACTTTCGCAGGGTTTCTGATGTTCTTTCACCCAAAACAAAAATGTCCTCAAAACGCCCCAAGTTCCAGTGATGAGTTCCACCTCATAATCAATATGAAATGTGTAGTTAAAGTCTGAGGGTATAAGAATAGTCTTGAGCATAACCACCAAGACTCCTCCATATCACCAGCATGTGTTTTATCCTGAAACAAGAAAACTAAAGCCTTGAACTATTTTTTTCAACAGTGGCAAGCTACAGAAATACTTAACATTTAGGTTTGATATTGGTAGTGTCTCAAGGGGTTTTTGTGGTTTGTCTGGTTTTTTTTGTCGGGGTTGGGATTGGTTTTGGGATTTTTTTCATGAAGAGCATTAGAAGGTGTTACTTGCATTCAAAAGTGACTTGCAGTCTGTCAAATTCTTGAGTTTTTTGGTTTTCTTCCCTACTGGAAAATTGCCAACCAGTAAATAAAGGTAGCTCTTTTGTCCCAGACTGAACTTGTACTACATTCTGACCATCTTAAATAAGACTCTACAGACATCAACAGTACCAATTTTGGTTTTACTTGATTGTTTTATTCTCTTGGACCTCTCTCAGATCACAACAGATTCCCTAATGTCAGGAGAGTGCTTTTGCAAGTAGAAAAACTCTGGCTGTAAATAACCAACTGTTAGGACTCTCTGTACCAATGACCTTGATTTACATAGTTTTTTTGAGAAATATTCCTTGTGGCAGAAAAGAGTAATCTGGCCTGTACATTTAATGCATATATTCAGAGCTTTACACTCACCATTTAAAGACTGCTTTTTAACTTCCATCCCTTTCCATCTCCCCCTCCAAATAAAACCCATCATTCCTGAAATGCTATCAATAAAGCCTTGTATCCTCGACCTTCCACTCCATAATCCTGAATGCTTTATGCTAATGATGTAGCTGCATTCATACAAATACAAACACAGTTTAATAGACCTACACGGCCCTTGGAAATGGAAGTTGGGAAAAAGGCTCCACTCTAAATTAGCATGTTGCAAACTGTCAGTAAGATTAAAATGCACGTGTAGTGCTGAAAATTATCTTACTGCTTCACAAGTGAGGAGTCAATCTACCTAAACCCTAAGGAGTAGCAAAGACAGGGGAGAAACAAAGGCCCAGAAATTTTGTTGAGCACAATCTAC
>WBMY01018385.1:121103-169759 GCA_013397315.1 Donacobius atricapilla | reverse complement strand
TATCATGTCCTTCAACCTAGCTTCATTTGAAATAAAATTAGAAAGTTACATGATGCCTTTATGCTTTATGATGTCTATCTGCGTTTTGGAAATGAAGATGTGACCTTTTCTGTTACTTTTAGAGACAACATTTCTGTTTCTGTTTTGGTTGAGGCTTTTGCTGCTTGAAGCTTTGAATTTATTTCAATACTTCTCTCAGGAGAATGACATGAGCATCAAGCAGAGGCTGACTGCCTTGAGATCAAATAGAGCAGTGTTGGGATAATCCAAATTTGTCAGGTGTTCTGCTGATTATTTCTGGGAGATTTTTTTTTAAAAAACAGGAGGTAAGGTCTTGCTAAGGAAAATATTATGCACTATATTTTCAGAATAAGAACTTCCATAGAAAATGAGAAAGGCAATATATTATTGCATAGCCCTCTTACTAATGGAACTCAATGTCCTTTTTTTGTCTGAAGAACTGAAAACTTTAAAGGATTTCCAGGTCCTCAGAGCAGAAACCATTGATGAACAGTTACCCAGCCTTTGGGTGTTACTGGGAGTCTAAATATCAGTGTAGCAAGGAAGTCTTTGAAATAATTAAAGAGCTCAGTTAGTACTTCCATTTTATTCCAAAAAGACAAACTTGCACAGGTTAATAAACTGAGTGATTTTTCTGCTAGGATAATGCGAGAATGCCTATAGACATTTCAGTGACATGAGCTCTACTAAAGTTTTCTAAGCACAGTGTAGAAAAAGCTGCAGTCACTTGAGGCATTGATTTGGACAAGAGCAAGGCATGTAAGCTATACACCTTATTTGTGTTCATGATATTGAATGTTATATATTAATTAAAATTATAATATCAAAATATTTTTTGCATATTGAAAATTTTTCAGATAGATATTTTAGTTTTAATATACTTAGATGATGCAGGAATACAGCAGTCAGAGATTACACAGTAACACAGATGTCAACAGACTTTCAGAGGAATTGACAAGCTCAAAAACCTCAGGCAAAACAAAATAACATTTAACAGCACCATCTCTCTTCAGAGCGATATTTGTTGCTCAAATCCAGTTTGTATTTCTCATCAGTTCTATCTACACCAGTGCTTTATCTTCTGAATGGGCTTTGTGACCTGAAGCTTGTTGAAACAAGTCGAATCTTCCATTAAAATCTGACTTTTAGGCACTGACAGAGATGGATTTAAAAAGAATAAAAAATGCTTCCATACCTTTTACCACTGATAACTGAGCAATGTTATCATTGTAACAGGTAACCTGTGCAGAAGTGACTTACAGACCAAAGGTTTGGATTAACTGTTTTTCAATATGATCAGTAAGTCCATAAGGTGCTATTGCTGCTATTTAGACAAAGCCCGTGCCATGTGACTACAGAATGGAATAAATACACACTTGGGAATGAGAGCTGAACTAATGACAGCCTGTGTATCCCAAAATGTGATAAATTATAGCTTGCTGCTGGCAGTAGAAACTATTCAAACAAATATTTCTGCATTAATTCAATTTCTTAAGGCTTCTATAGAATTCATACATAATAGGAGAGAACTGCCTACAGGGAAGATTATTAGGAAACTTAGAAAAAAAATTTCATTTTGTGATTTGAGCAACATCTGTAATTATCAATATAGCCTATCATTTACTAAGTGGCTAGTTGTACATATGAGACCTTTATCTTGTACTGTAATTACAGTATATAGAAACAATGTACTTGTTATGGGTGACTGAACATAAGTAGGTGGTTAAATGTCATTAAAGCTGTTTTCGAAAATACCTATTTATGAAGAAATATTTTCAATTTTTCTTTTAGCAAACATTGTTGAATGACCCTTAAAAACAGATGCCAAATAAGAAACTTCTCTATAACAGCAATATTAGTTTAAAGCATGTCTTGCTAAGCCCATTAGAAGCCCTGTGGATGAGATTTGAAACTTGGCCAAGGATGAAACTTATTACCACTACATTTCATATCATGTCTCTTCAAAAGCTGCTTCGTGCTCACTTAATTTTTTAATTTTTATTGCTCTTATATTTTCTTCTGGCTTGTTTGAATTTGGAGGGGTGCTTTTTTTTTCTCTCTAATTGCTTTTTGTCAGGAAAGCACTACAAATACTGTTCTAACAGAACGTGGACAGTCACAGGACTTTAACTGCATACTTATCAACTCTATATTTTGTTGTAGCAAGAGCACCAAGATTGTGTTTTAGAACTCAGTGAGAAAAACCTGGAAATCTGAAATTAAGCTTTGATTTGATTCGGAGCTTGAATTACCAGAAAATTATGCAAGGAGGTTATATCCAAAAAAAAGAAAGCATTTAATTGTGGCCACTCAGCAATACCTGCCAATCCCATTTATTGCAAACAACCAAGAAAAAATGGCAATTAATAGACAATATCATTGATTGGAGTAACTTCTGTAAATTAATGTACTTGATATAAATATCTTTTACCCACATATGTATTTTTAGCTGGTTTGTGTATTTTTCTATTGTGTTAGAGATACCATATCATTTTCTATAATTTTACTATGTTATCCTTTTTTCTGATGGAGGATTTTAATGGAGGGAACTCATGGTGTCTCCCTGTTTTTTTTTTCTCCTTGGTGTCCTTTATATGTAGTAGGGAAAGAGAAAAGCAGCTACCAGGCAGTGCCTCCTTTGCCCCTACCAGCTTTATACCTGGAATTGTTTATCAGCTGAAAGGGCAGACTTGTTCTGTGCTGGACAGCTGCAAATAGGGTAAAAATATTTCAAGTATTTCATGTTATGATAAGTGATTGGAGTAAACTGATGAAACTCAATTTTCGTTTTATTCAATGAGCTACTCATGAAGAAGTTTCTCTTTCTCAAACAAAGATTTATTTGCTTGATCCAGTATAATACTCCAAGTTTGCTGTAGACCATGTCTCATACCCTTCCCCACATGATTAATGAAATGTTCCAACAGTGATCAGTGGTACATGGAGAAATGGATCATTGGTGCAAGTGAAATAGCTGAACCCAAGTTTCTGTTTCCTGAATGATCTGCAAGAGGAAATAAAATTCAGTAAGACAGTAAATGTGGTTTATTAAAAATGCAGATTAAACAAATAAACAACAAAACCAGGAAAAATCCAAAGGTTTATCCTGTGGATTTCTTTTTTTCTGTAGAAAGCACTTTTATTTAAACTTGACTATCTCCCGTATTTAATTTCATTCCAATTCAGCCAGCCATTCATCAGGAATGTCAGCTCCAGTATTTACTGACAGACTGTGAAGTACATTCTACCCAGCTATCGACAGCTATCTGCAAAAGTACAGATGTGTGCATTTCTGAGTCCATATATCTGTGCATGTGGGTATGTGAATGCAGAAACATGGTGAAAATAGATATATCTATATAAAGGAAAAAATAACAGTTGGCTATAAAATGAACAGCTGTTCTTGCCTTCTCTGCATGTCAGAACACAATGCTGAGAGATAATTACACAAGGAGCACATCAAGAACTTTGTAAACATTTAGTGTACATAAATGTCACTTTTATTCAAGTTTTGTGTTTGGCAGGCATAATCTGTGACAGAAAATAACACTTGCTTTTTTATTTTTTAATTATATTCATACATTTCCTAAACGAACGATCTGGAAGAGTTCCACAGATGCCATGCAAAACTAGCTGTCTACCCAACTTGCATTCTTCTTAACCAATTTTGATGGTGAATTTCTCCAGGAAAACTGATTTACACATTTTTAACATCATTCTTATGAATAGCCAAAGGTACATAGCCTGTTTGTTATGTGTGCTCTGTTGATATTGAAAGGATACTTTAAGACTTGTCTACAATAAAAGAATAGGTATTGGTGGAGTCAGTAATAAATGGTAGGTGAGGGGCTGGACATGCCTTGGCTGGGAGCCCAGAAACACCCATGTGCTGGGCTGCATCCAAAGCCCCGTGGGCAGCAGGGCAGGGAGGGGATTCTGCCCCTCTGCCCCGCTCTGCTGAGACCCCACCTGCAGGGCTGCACCCAGCTCTGGGGGCCCAGCACAGCAAGGACAGGGACCTGCTGGAGCCAGGCCAGGGGAGGCACCAAGGGCATCAGAGGGATGGGGCAGCTCTGCTGTGAGGAAAGGCTGAGAGAACTGGGGCTGTTCAGCCTGGAAAAGAGAAGGCTTTGGAATGACCGACTTGCAGCCTTTCAGTACTTGAAGGGACCTGACAAGAAAGATGTTGAGAGACTGTTTACGAGGGTCTGGAGTGACAGGACAAGGGGCAATGTCTCCAAACAGACAGGGAGTAGGGTTGGAGTAGATATGAAGGAGAAATCCTTCCTATGAGAGTGATGAGGCACTGGAACAGGTTTGGCAGAGAAACTATAGCTGCCCCATCCCTGGAAGTGTTCAATGCCAGGTTGGATGGGGCTCTGAGCAACCTGAACTAATAGAAGGTGTCCCTTCCCATGGCAGGGGCATTGGAATGAGATGATCTTCGAGGTCTCTATAATTCCATGATTCTCTGATGTGCCCATGCAGTCCAAGTTTTGCTTGCCTTCTAAAAACAATACAGTTCTGTGCACAAGCTGATAACCTCTTCTTATCTGGCAGACAGATGAACTGCATGTACAGGACCTCACGGATACAGATGTGACCTCCTGCAGCATATTAAAGACACCTGGGATATCTCAGCATTTTGTAGTTGCTAATATAACTACTCGGAATAACTTTATAAGGCAAAAACTATGGAGTGAAACAGATATTAAGTAATTATTTAATGGGAGGTAGCAATAGTACTATTTCTTAGAGATTTGCAGGGTAATTCATTGTTTACCATTGGCGGTAGTAACCAAGCAATGAAAATCTCACCTATGTGCAGGGTTTGTTCACAAGTTCCAGCCTACTTACCTTATACAATTACTTATCTTATACATTTTAGTGGTCTCAAGATGAGAGTTTTGAGTTTTCAAACTTAATTTTATGGAACATATACTTAAATCAGTAACTACAGTAACTGAAGAAAACCGTTCCAAACGTCCAAAGAGATTATCTGTAGTACACTGTTTTTAACATAGTAAGTTAGAAGTTAGGGGGAAAAAAAGGTTATTGTTATATTAAATTATTCAGGTACTTAATGAACTTTATTTTTTTTTTTTTCTCAGAAATGAGATTTGTGAGAGCTGGCTATAGTTTTAGCTCCTGCTGCTATGTAGAGTGGGAGCATCTGCTCTGAGCTGCAAACTGTCACACCAAGTCATGGAGGTGTTAAACATGGATGAATTTGGATTGCTATGCTGAAACTGTGCTTCTTCGACAGCACTATGCTTGTCCTTGTGAGTAACTGAAAAATGGGTAAAAAGATGCAGACTCAATTCCTTGTTGCCACTAAAATGCAATTTGCCATGAGAGAGGGCTCCATTGTGAAGAGATACCAATTTTATGAGAAAGTTATCAGAAGATGCTAACATTCTGAATCATTTTTAGTCTTTTAATTAGAGAAGAAAAACAGATTTAAAGAAGAACTTATTTATATTTTATGATTTGCCATTGTGCAGATGAATAACCTTCTGTAAACAAAATGTATGATTTTCCAAGAGTCTTCCTGTAGCTATTCAGATGTTCATTGTGAACCTGGTTGCTTCTTCCCTTACAAACCAGGAAATTTCCTCCAAGATACCCAGCTACTCACAGATTTGACTAGGCTATTCACTGTGGGCTGCAGGGAGCAAATAGGATGGAAAGGACAAACTCCAAACTATCTTCATAGGACAGGTGTTGCCCAGAGCTGTGTGTGAGGCTCCACTCTAGTCTGTGGTGAGGGCATGGGTCCCCTCTTCCCTGATCCTGCCTTTTCAGTGCCCCTTAGTTGGAGCCTAGGAAACAAGACATGGAAGGAACTGACATGTAGTCATCCTTTTCCAGATTATTTTCTCAGTTTCAGACAATCAGTAGACCAAGAAAATTCTTTAACAAAGTGGAAAAGGATTGTTACAGGCTTTTAGGTTATTTCTCAGTAGGATGTCTTAGTCTTAAAGGATAACAGAATCATTTAGGTTGGAAAAGACCTTCAAGATCATCGAGTCTAACCTGTGACTGATCACCACCTTGTCAAAATGGACATGGCACTGAGTGCCTTGTCCAGTTCTTGAACACCTGCAGGGATGGTGACCACCACTTCCCTGAGCAGTATGTTCCAATGTTAAGCTATTTTGAACAAAAATAAGCTATTTACTGAGGCATGGACAAGGATCACTTCCATGACATCTCCAACACCATATCCCTGCAAGGCATCTCAACAACATTTCAGCTTTGACTTACAGAGGATTTAAATACTTGAAAGCTGTAATAAAGCGGGACTAAAACTGTTCCATGCTCTGAAGTCAGTATGCTTTTTTTGGAAGACAGTGTCTTGTCAAACAGATGACAGACCTGAAACTTGGATCTCCCATGCATTTGGCAAGTGGATGCAGTTTATGTCTTATCACAGAAAAAGGTATGGAATCACCAGTGGAATCTCATTTTGCAGTTTTACAAAACCAGCCCTTCGTTTTCTTTGTGTTTTTGACAAATTTTTGGAAATGACAATTTTTGGTTTTGGTTAAAAGGAGTATTATTTTGATGAATAATGGAAAAAGAACTTTAAATTTCTTTTTTTTTTTAATTAAAAATCAACAAAGTAGATTTGGCTCTTTTAAAAAAAAATATTTAAATAATTGTTATTTAAAATTTCATAAAACCAAAGATTCTGTCTGAATTCCTGAAATGCATAAAACTGGACTGTGGGTTTTGAAAGTTTTGACATTTTGTCTTTCAGCTTTAATATTTTGTGGTTTGTTTTGTTGGCCAGTACCTTTTCCCACACAATTTAGTGAGGCTGTAAACTGCATAAAAACGAAAGACAGAGCAACCAACACCCAAAATACTGAAAAGTTTGAGGTAACAAAACACCTGTCACGTGTTGTAAGAGACATTAGAAATCTGATACTTAATTTCAGTAAGCGTGGCTTCAAAGTACAGAAGACAATGGTACAGCACAATCTTCATCTCCTGGAAAATATTTCAGTGGAAATTGATGTGGTAAAAACTTGAACAATGCTTACGGTAATTTTAAATTGGAAATTTTATGGGGTTCTTAGGGGGTTTAGTGCTATATAAAGACAATACAGACAAACAATGCAAAACTAAGCCCACTAAAATATATGTGGATTAAGATGATGTCGTTATAGCTTTCTCAATATATGAGGCTATATTTTAGTCTTTCCTTGCTTCCAAGAAAGAAATGACATGAAAGAAGTAGCTCACAGCACCTGGGTGAAGGAAGTTTTATTGCCTTTGTTGTTCCAAATTGTGTGAGCTCTGAATAAATTCTTGTCTGGGATTGAACCACTTGTAATGTCCTTTTTCTTGAAGATTCTTTGGACTCTAATAATTCTTGAGCTTGTTATTCAGCGCCATGCTCAGTGTGACTTCCTTGCCCTACCTGTCTTTCTTCTTTCACCACCTTTGTAGAAACATAACAAAACTTTATCTTTCAACTAGGCTGATACTAGGTAGCAAATTGTAAATGCTATGGTGTGTACAGGTACAGAAAGTTGTGCAGGTATGCTGCTAGAGGAGAAGACAGCAGAAAGACAGAATGAGGGAAACTTCAGATAGAAGAGACGAGGGCCATTATCAGGGGAAAAGATAGAGAGGATCAAGAGTGTTTATCAAGGTAATGAGTCTAATAGTGTTTGAAGCGCAAGAAAAAAAAGGAAAGGAAGATGCTTGAATTCAACAATCTTTTGTGTGCATACACATTTTTGAATTTTCAAGTGATTTCACACTTTTCTCTTGATATTTACACTCTACCTATCGACCTATCTCTCCTATGAGGAAAAGGTACAACATTCCCAGTTCCTGGAGTGACTAAAAATTTGTGTTCGATAGCATTTTAAGTATAAGCATTTTTTAAAGTATATTAAACAGGAAGAAGGCAGAACTAAGGAACTTGAATTCAACTATGAGGAAAGGCTGAGAGAATTGGAATTTCCCAGTCTTGAAAAGGAAAAGTTTGAGGTGATAGGATTGTAGCCTCCAGTACTTGAAGGGAGCCCATAGGAAAGATGAAGAGAGACTATTTACAAGAGCCTAGAATGACAGGTCAAGAGGGAATGGCTTCAAACTGACAGAGAGCAGATTTAGATTATGTGTCATGAAGAAATACCTTAATGTGACAATAGTGAGACACTGGTACCTGTTACCCAGAGAAGCTGTAGATGCTCCATCCTTGGAAATGTTCAAGGCCAGGCTGGACGGGGCTCTGAGCAACCAGGTCTAGTGGAAAGAGACCCTGCCAATGGCAGGGGCCTGGAACAGGATGGTCTTTATGATCCTTTCCAACTGAGATGATTCTATGATTCTATGATTGATTCCATGGCTTTTTCTTATGTTTGTTTTTTCTGTTCATGGAAGGATACCCTTTGAACTGAGCATACCCAGAAAAAGTACAAACAAGGGAAAACATACAGACACAATTTTGTGAAGATATGAGGAAGAAACTTCAGCAGTACCATCATAAGTCTCCCAGTAAGACCTAGGGACAATGGTGACTCATTATGGCATTGTCAGATTCTCATTCTGACACCCAGAGAGGCTGAGGAAGCATAGAGAAAACAGGAAAGAGGCAGGTTGTTCAAAGTCTTTTTTGCACTAAAATTTCAAAGTTATTACTAATTATATGTTCTTGTACTCCTTTGAACCACTGCACTTCAATGATAATTATTAGTCTGGTTAAATTATATGTATTGTTATGATTTTAAATAGGTCACAAAGTAATCCTTGGCTCCATGTCTTTACTGAGTTTCCTTTTTCTCTCAAAAAGACATCAAAAACAACTGTATGAAAATATGGGCTTGAAACTGCAGTCCATGATCCAGGAAAGGATGTCTTTGTCTTTTATGTATTTCCGCATGAACTTAATGACTGTGTTTCTCTTGTATATTTTTGGATTAGGAAGTCAAAGAGGAGCAGAGACTTAACTTGCATACTTTCCTTCCATATATTTTTCTCCCCATTACTGTTTATATTGAATAATTTACTTAAAATATAACAGCTTAAAAAGGATAGTTTAATAAATTGCCTAATAGTTCGGACTTTGTCTTCAAACCCAAGTATCTCTCTATATGTTATTTTGATACCATTTCAGTCCATTTCTCCTGGAATTTTGTGTGGATTTTGTGCACTTAAGGATGGGTTCCCTCATTCCATGAGAAGTAGCCGAGTGATGTTGACAGCCTCAGTCTAGAAGCATTTTTGCTCGAGAAGGAGTCCCAGTAGGAGTGCAAAAATCTGTATTTGCCCTTTGTGTTATCTTGTTCTGCTTAGCCTGAATTTAATCCCGAATTTCCTTCGGGATTGCTTTCATCTACAATCCATGACTTTTTCACTAGTGGATCTTGTCTGTTCTGACAGGTTTGCTAGCCCCAAGCTGTTCTCTCTCATACTGTACCTCTGACCAGTTTCTGAGCCGCTCCTTCTTTTCCCTGAGTCAATCTGGCATCTTACTGTTGAGAAGCTTTCTGATCAGCACTTTTCATCAACAAACTCTCATGTGGAGCAGCTAAACTGAAAACCATTGTGATTATCAGTTCAGACATTGTAATTCTGAGCAATAATGGCTTGTACAAACATTTCCCCCCTCCTATGTATTTCACTTTTTTTTCTTGTTTGTGTTTACTTGTTTGGTTTTTTCTTTGTGTTTATTTGGGTTTTTATCTTTTGGAGGGGGTGTTCTTTTTCAATTTTTAGGTTTTAATTTTTAGTTTATAACAGATTTCACTTGCATTCTGATGCATTGCCAGGGTCAGGAAAAGGAAGAAGGAAAAAAGTGCTTTCTTGGATTTTCATTTTTCCTCCTTGTGTAATTACTTGGTCAACATGACTGTTCCCTTTAAACTCCAGCTTTCTTAGTGATGTTCTAAGAAGAGTTGTGTTACAAGGCAGGCTGCATTTTCAAATAACTTTGGCCCTTTTTTATATTTTTGTCCTTCACTTGCTGAACCCACAAATAAGATATTTCATAAAAAGTAATTTTTCAATAAATATAGAGTCAATTTCTGTTGCCCTGATTTTTTCAGCCTTCTCTTCTGCTTCACAGTTTCATGTTTTAGGTTCTTTCTCACGCTCTGGTCTGTAAACACTAGCCAATGTTATTGTAGTTTCAAGATAGTTTTCATTCTTTGTCTTAGAGATATGGACAGCTGATGGACAGTTGTCTTGACTAATGGGATGGGGAGAGATATCAACCTTCTCCCCCAATCCCTGGCCTTATTATAAAATGGAGTCAGACTTTTCAAATAAATCAGTTTTAGTTCATGCCTTCTAATCAAAGTGTGAGTTTGTGTTTGTGTGTGTGTGATGAACTGCGTCAAATTTCTTATTAATAAATGTCAACTGTGGAGACATTCCATGGCACCTCATCCATCAGTGCACTTGTCACTATATTATATCATCAACTGTCCCTAAAAAGCAGTGTAGTCCGGTGATGTGGTCTAGGGAGATGGAAGGACTAGGGCTTATCTCAGTGATGTCCCTGAATTATGTTGTGTCTGTGACCATTTATATCACTAGAGTTTGCCTCTCTACTTGCAAAAATGAGGATACTGCTTCCTGCAGAGAGAGCCCTCTGGTTCTCTGGTGCTATATCCAAAGAAAAATCCCAACTCCAGTGCGTCATTATTCAAAGACTTTTGTCTTGACTCAACAAGTTAAAGAAGTATTCATATTTCTTCTTGTTACATACACAGGGCTCAAAGTGCTCAACAGTATTCTCCCCACTCCCAAACCAATTTAAATTATATTTTGAAAAAAGGTCTTGTCTTACTTTACCAAGAACTCCAACCACTTCTTTTGTCATCCTGATACTACAAAATGCCTTACTTCTAATACAGATTTTTGTAGCTGGATAGGATGCTGTACTGGGAAGAAATTGGGAAGTTTCTTTGAGGCTGCTTTTACTTACATTAATTCATTCCTGAATTGAACTAACACAAGTGTCAACACTCTGGTGTGAAAAGGAAACACTTTTCATTCTTCAACCTATATTTTCCTCAGGCAAGAACAGTAGTCAAGGAGCCACTAAGCAGTATTCCAAGAGTATCACTTTTGTTCTCTGCCTAGAATTACTGCCTGTCGTATCACCTTAATGACCTTGTTCAGTTGTAGGTAATGTCAAAGGGAATCTTTTGAAGGCCATCAAAAACCATTTACAGATTTTCATTAAACATCAAAAATGTCAGTTTACTCATCCTCTGTTGATCCACAGCATTCATAACATAATATGCTTTATGAAGTTCTGTGTATTTTTAAAGCTTTTAAATATATATGGTTTGGCCATACCATAAAATACTCAGTTATTTTTGGTTGTATGTATCCATCCAATGTTTAACAATTTTGCTTCTTCTTTACTTTTCTAATTCTCTTTAATTTGCTAAACTGTGTCTTCCATAAATTTTCCTTGCTGAAATCAGGATAGGCTTCTTCTCATCCCTAACTAGTTTCTTTCACAATATAAGTACTTTCCAATCTCAGTAATACAAAACTATTTTTCCCATCAGTTTATGTACTTGAGAATAAAGAAGATGCTTGTTACTGAAGTTTTATCATGCTTTGAGAAGCAGAGAATGAAATTAATTTAGATAAATGATTATGTTTATTAACCTGCTTCAGGATATTTTATCTTAGTGAAACAATAGTGTGGTTCTCAGAGAATAATTTTAATCAAATTGTTGGTATCTGATTCAGTTATTTGTAAAGAATATTGATTGTCAGCCTTTGTCTGTACTCCTACTACCTAAAATGCCTAAAATATCCTGTAATCTAGTGACAATGAATGGTGCAGTCATAATGATGCGGACTTCAAACTTGAATGCCCGTAACTCCTTCTACAAATAAATTGTTTTCTTTTTGATTGCCTGGGCATAGATTATGAAGACTCTTCTGTACATTATTTAAGTAGTGATTCCCATTTGGTGTTAAGGGAAAGGTACATTTCAAGTAACTGAGCTTGTATTTATTATTGATGCCTTAATGAAGGGATGGGACCACTGGAAGGCTATTAAATGAGTTATTACTCAGATCAACATCAGCCTCAGAGATCATAAGATTTTGGGGGAGTAACAAGTCAGCCATAGCTCACAGTAATCACAGGTTTCTTTGTTACAAAGCAATATATAACATTCTGATCCAATGGAAAGCTGCTACAGAGTTTATTTTGTTTTTCTAACATATCACCTTTGCTTAATTCTGTCACACTGCATCTATCCTTCACCCAGTAGCCTGCTATCTCATGTACACACATATGCTTCTATTATAACATCTAAACTCTTAGCTTACTCTATGAAATCACGTTACTACACTATAAAACCCTTCACCATCTTACCCAATACAGTTTCTTATTTATTTAAGGCATAATCTTAGTTGCAAAATATAGGAACATAAGTTTATAATTTTTCTGCTTAATGTCTGTATCTTTATTATTATATCAACCCAAGTTTCTCCCAAGGCTGCAAATCAAACCCTTCAGTATCTGTGTAAGTTTCTGTCTTTCCATTTCCCACAGTATTTATTTGAAATAGTCTTTCATTCAGTTCAAATGCTGTGGAACAACAAGCACAGTATCACTGGCAATTTTTTATGCTTTTATACTTTAGCTAAACATTTACTTTTTTGTAAGGTGAAGATCAAAATTTCTCCAAAGTTTAGTTAAACCAGAATGTCATATTTGATGCTTGCTACAGGAGTAGCCTTCTAGTCAAGAGAAAAATATGTCTAGAAAAGATCAGCAAGTAAATATATTTTAAAAATAACACTGTCCTTTGCTGAAAAATTCACCTGACTAAACTAAATCCATAGTGTTTTGAGGAAAATATTGAGGGTTTGTTTTTTTTTTTAATTGACACACAGCTGCTCTTCTGGATTGTGAGAGAAGGTTTTCAACATGGTGGCTTTTGATTCTTAAGAGTGTCATTTGTAGTGGACAGCACCTTAAGGAATCTCTATGAAATGATCCATTAATTATAGAATTTTATATGGACTCCTTCATTGCATTTGCCCCACCGTTTATAGTACCTAAGTGCTTAAAAAGAAAACTGATCTTTACAGGCAGCTCAACAGAATGCTTTGATGACCCTCTAGGTAGAAATTACACAATATTGAACATTCTACCATTTTAGTATTCACACATTATTTTTATGCAACGTTCTATCACAGATTTTCATCTAGAAAATCTCCCACTAAATGATAGGGCAGGAATTTGCATTAAGGGTCTCCTTTTGTCTTATTAGCAGCGGCACTTCTCTAGTTGAAAGTGCAGCTTGCCATGACAGTTACCCGTGATGAACAATCTTGATTTATTGCAGTCCCAGGACATCACACCACTCATGCATTTAAGCTAGAAATTTAGCTAGCATTGTTCATGTGGAAATCCACTCACCTTTTGCACACAAGTTTCTTTGTTAGCCATCTCTAAGATGGGAATGCAAGATTGACTGTGCCTCAAGGACAGTCAGAATGAACACTGTATCTCATCACCCAGTTTGGATTACTTGGGATACTATAATCCCAGTAAAAAAAAAACCAAAAAAACATTCAGACTCTGTGAAGGGAAATTTTAAATACTGTTTATTAGACTTCCTGGTCAGGAACACGGTATTCTCTTGCCCTTGGGCATTGTGCAGCTCTCCAGTGTGCTAAGCTCTCGTCCATAGGAGCAGTGTGACAAGCCCAGAAGGTACCACTGAGGGGCAAACGTGGGTTTAGGAGGCTTCAAGTTATGAGGGACAAGTGCATGTTAAAATACAGGTCTTACCTAGGCTTGCACTGCAGCATCTACCGCAGTCAAAATTCTCTTTTTCTTGACAAAGTTGCAGGAAAACAGTAGTTAATCAGATTCAAATTTCTTTCAAATCGTATTTCTCATTTCGCAGTGCTGCTACAAACATCCGAGAACCTTCAGCATGAAATTTGGGTTCATATCAAATTTGTTGATCTTCGGTTTTACAGCTTGTCCTTCTCTACTAAATTGCTATGCAAATTGAGTGTTTGACATGCTGTGTGCTCACACCAGCAAGGGACCACATCTCAGTCCAGCTAAGTTTTCTCTGCAAGGACAGAAGCCAATTCTGCGTTAAAACACAGAAATGTAACAAAATCTTTTCGACATCTTCTGCATTAAGGAACCTCATTACTTTGGAATAGGTTTGTCGGAAAACCTCCAGCTTGCGTTGCTTTTTCTTGTTGTTGGGTTTCAGCAAAGGCAGTAGGTCTGATTTGCACAGGCAGGGAGAGCAGAAAAAAGATATGCTCAAACAGGCCAGTTTCTTCATGGATGTCTCTTGGCTGGTATTTTAAGATACCCAGATCTAAATCAAGTTTGTTCCAGTTCATGCAACCTAAAACAAGACACCAAATGAAATATTCTTTCAATTGGGATCAAGAATACTTGCACATATAGGAGAAATTTCTATCCTAGGAACTTAAACTGTTTGCTTTATGAAAGTTTGTTGAATCACGGATTAAGCTACTACAATAATCTGTGTAATAAGTATTCTAAAGAAATATTATGGAATGAGTAGGCATTCTTCAATGTGAGTCTTCAGACTCTGCACCCTGTTCTTGGGCATTATGAGATGCCTTTCAGAATGCAGCAGCCTGTACAGATACTGTGTAAAAAAAAAAAAAAAATATTAAAGAAAGAAATAATTGGATACATTCATCCTCTGGTATGTGTAGATATTTGTGGTTTGTTATTAGCCAAAGAATGATCAGGATGGTACTTTACATTTTATCTAAAATCTATACCAGTGTGATGCTCCTCTAATTAGAATTTTTCTGGGTCTTCTGTACATGTCTGGGTTGTGTGTCTTGCAGTGAATAAAGTCATCAGTGTGGAGCTCCTCAGTAATAGCTCCATTCTGTCAGTTTAACATTCAAGTGCTGCTCTGTCTTGATGTGTCATATACAAGAGATATTAAATATAGAATCATAAACTGATTTGGATTTTGTTGGGGGTTAAATTTCTTCCTTTTTTACTTACAGATTTTTTTTCCCATAAGTTGCTAGGAAACTAACTACTGGGTACTTATGGGTACTTAAGCAAAACAAAAGAAGTGGCCAAAGTCGAGAAAGGAGTGTAGCACCTGGCTACACTTCTTTTGTTTCTGGGAGTTTCTCTCTGAGGGGAGAGATACCGCCAGTTTTGGGGGCAGGTAAAGGATGAGGCTGGGGGCAGCTGCTCTTGCGCTCGGCATCGGAAGGAGGAGGGTGAAGCTGTTGCTTACTGCGGGGGGAATTCACTGTCACCACCACAGTACAATCCTAGGGACCTACCACCATCTGCTCGTGCGTCCAGGATTCCTGACCTCGCCTTTTCCTGACCTGTTGGAGCCGGGCCACCTCTGTCCTGCCCCTGCCGCTTCTTCAGCGCTGCTCTGGGTCTTTTCTACGCTGTAGCCCCACACCACCCTGCCCTACTGGGACGTTCCAGCCCTGTGGGCAGTTCCAGCTACCACTGCGGAGCTTCTGGTACATCTCATCCACCAGCCCAGGATTTCTGCTGATTCCTGCCGTTCCAGCTTGTTGCTCCTCAGAGTCCTGCTGGGGCACTGGGATCAGACTGCCCCAGGGCTTTGTGAAGCAAAGCCCCTCCTTCATCCCTTCCGTCTCGGCAGAGAAGGCTGTCACAAGGTTCCTAGTTTGTGTTGTTACTGCCGTAGTTATTGTTGTTTGTTTGCCTTGTTATAGATACTAGCAAAGAACTGTTATTCCTACCCCTCAAATCGTTGACTGAGAGCCCCTTAATTTCAAAATTATAATAATTCTGAGGGAGGAGGTTTGCATTCTCCATTCCAAGGGAGGCTTCTGCCTTCTCTGTGTGCCAGACACCTGTCTTTCAAACTAAGAGAGGTTTGAAAGGACCTTATATATCCTTTAGTTCCAATATCCTGCCATGGGAAGGCACACATTGCACTAGACCAGGTTGCTCAGAGCTCCATCCAACCTGGCCTTGAACACTTCCAGAGATTAATCATCTCTGGGACACCTGCTCCAGATTCTCATGACCCTCATAGGGAAGAATTTCTTCCAATTTTTAATTTAAATATACTCTCTTTTAGTTTGAAGCCGATCCGCATTGTTCTGTCACTCCAGACCTCTCTTTATCTTTCTTGCGGGTTCCTTGGAGGTACTGAAAGGCTACAAATAGGTCATTCCAAAGCCTTTTCCAGGATAAAAAAAATCCTAATTCTCCCAGCCTTTCCTCACAGCAGAGCTGCCCCATCCCTCTGATGCCCTTGGTGCCTCCCCTGGCCTGGCTCCAGCAGGTCCCTGTCCTTGCTGTGCTGGGCCCCCAGAGCTGGGTGCAGCCCTGCAGGTGGGGTCTCAGCAGAGCGGGGCAGAGGGGCAGAATCCCCCATTCTCTGCCCATTGTGTATATATAATTTGTTTAGAGGGGCTAGAGGCAATTCAGAAGGCGTCTGGATTATTACAGCATTAAATGTAAACTACGGTGTATAGTGGTAAGTCCACATCATTTCTCATATTTTTATTTTCTTGACAATATAAAGTATGTGGTTACTTAATCTTCATTTCTTTCTCTTCTGTAGCATGATAATAGCAACTTGTCAGTTATTCTTCCATGCGTCACTAGTATGGAATAAAGATATACCATGCCTGTGTTTTCATTTCCCCTCTAGTATCTTCTTTACAGCTGTTCAGTGGTTTGGATTTCTGAATTTATTACCACTTTTTAAATCCCAAAAATGGATTAAAGGCAGTATTTTATGGTACAGTAATTAATATCATCCCCTGCTCATAGTCAGTTTTAAATTTACATCTTTGAACAACATTAAAATATTTGAATTCAAATTCTTTTGAGTTTTCTCTTCTGAACCTACACCTGCATGTAGTCCTGTAAGATAAGGGCAATCAATGAGCATGGCAATGTTATGTAAAATTATAACTCTCATTCTGGATGGTGTCTTCATTACATGCATGATTTTAACATTCAGATTTTGGCATTCTGATCTGGTAAGACGAAAAATGTTTAAAATCGTAATTTTATCATATTTATTTAGACAAAACCTCTATAACTTTCAGTTGTGACTGTGTGTCAAATTAGACTATTCAGATTTCCCGTGAACTGCTATACAAGAGCTGCTGTCCAGGTCGGTAAACTGAGACAATTCTGAACTGAAGTCATTTGACTAACAAACTTCCAGGGTAATATCTCAGATATGTGGTAGAGGATAAAATCTATTCATGGTGACTTAGAGACATGCAACATCTTCCTACTATGTCCAAAAAGAGTCATGTCTCTTTGATCAGACTTATTTTATTTAGATAAATTTAGAAGGCAATCTTAATGAATCTTAATGAATGAGAAGTTGCTTCACAACTGGGTGCATAAATGCAAATCTACACTCTAAAAGATGATGTGGTTGCATCACTTTCAGACAATACCCCTGTGACCAAGTATATAAAATAAACTTATGAGTATATGAAAGAAAAGTAGCAAGAAAAAAATGAGATTTTCCATTGTGTCCTTTAAATTTTATTGTTGAGAGAAGCATGTGATGTAGTTAAAAATTAAAAGACATTTCAAACACTTGGAAGCTTTATTTATGTTCAGGATACTTTCTTTCAGAAGAGTTAAGCATCTCTTGAAGAGATGAAAGGAATCTAAATCCCTTGCAAACAAAACCCATTGAAACAGAAAGCACTGCTATATAGATGAAATATCCTCTCTGAATGTAAACTTGTGGCTCCAAGGGTAAGGTTTTGTTGTTACAGGCACAAAAATGCTTGTTCTACAACCATCCTGTGCTGTCTCAATGAATGTTTGATTTTAATGTATTGTGATAAAAATTTGCTGGTGATCCTTGTAAGGGAAACATGAAACCCACCAAAACACAGTTGACAAATAATAATAGCTAAATAAGGGGGTTTACTGTTCTGTTTCTTTTTCAGACTTGTCCTGGATGAACACCATTTGTTAGACTAGTAATTTAAAGGCCTAAGTGCTATCAGCCTTGATGGTAGGAAGGGTGAGTTTGGGCTGGGAGGAAAAGACATGCTGTGATCCCTAGTAACAGAAATTTGCTCTCACTTTCATGTAGGTTCTTTTTCCCACCCCTTTTCTGGGAGGGTAGGGTTTTGAACTGAGAAAAATGTGACATCCTCATTGAAGTCCCTATGTTAGGTGTGGTGTATCTTTATTCAAACTTTGATATTCACAGAAAAATAACTGACAAGTAGAGAAAGAAATGAGGTTCAAGTAACCACGTAAAAGAGTTCCAGACTCAAAAGACTTGACATTGTTGAAACAGACATGAGACTTTTTGCCCACCATCCTTACATAGGAGGAAGATATAAACTTCAGGTTATAGTATTTAACTGCTGATAATATGGCAATTAGAAAATAATAGGGAAATTATTTCTAAGTAGCTCCCTGCTGCTTTTGTTTTAAGTCACCTTACTGGTGTCTCGTCTTGTTTTGCTCCTTGCACTTAAATCTCATTCATCTAAATATTAACATTTAAGGTCAAATTCAACAAATTGCCAAAGTTGCAATTCACTACACTGATTTCAACTCAGTGAAGTGTTTTCTGTAAGTTTTATGTAGCAACTGCTCTCTTTGTCCCTTTTATGTCTGTCAGAAGATGTCAAGTGAAAGTCATTAAGCAGGATTAAAATTTCATTGCTTTCTTCTTTTGGAAATATTACACAGTTAGATTGTTTGCATATTTACCATCATGTATACATTTTTGGTTGTCTTCACTTGTTTCCTTTAAAAAGGTGTTTCAGTCCAAACCAAAAAAAATCTAACAGAAGTGGTATAACCTAGAAATAAACTCTTTACCAGCAATACCCATCAACACTTTAAATGACAGGTGTTACCTACAAGTTCTTTTCTCAGAAAGCAGGTTCTTCTGTTCAGATAAACTGTCTATTTAGTCTCAATGAAAAATACAGGTTGCATTGGGTACCCCATCAATTGGCAGGCAATATAGGGGTTCCTCGGCTTTCAGAACTCATGCCTCCCTGAATCCACTTCTCTCTACTAATCAGAAGAAGGGCTTTTGATGACTTTATTCTTTATAACTAGTAGGGGCAAAGAATTGTTTCAGGAAGAAGAGATTTGCACTTGAACAACAGTTAGTCCATCGTTGAGAATGCAGCTATCAAATATTTCTATGCAATATGTTGAATTTATACCAAAAGTTCTTTGTCTTTCCTTTTGTCTTTATCTCTTTAGTAAGACAGAGAAAACACTTACATTCTCATCCCAAAATGGTTGAGGTTGGAGTGGACCACAATGATCATCTGGTTGAACCCCTGCTGAAGCAGAGTCATTCCAGAGGACATGGCACAGGATTGCATCCAGGTGGTTCTGAAATACCTCCATTGAGGGAAGACTCCATACTCTGGGTAATCTGTTGCAGGGTCTGGTCACTGTATAGGAAAGTTCTTCCTCATGTTCAGGTGGAAATTCCTGTGCCTCTGTTTCTGCCCCTTGCTTCTTGTCCCATTGCTGGGCACACTGAGCAGTGCATGGTCCATCCTTTGATCCCTCCCTGCAGGCACTGACAGACATTGATGAGGTCCCCTCTCAGTCGTCTCTTCAGGCTGAACAGCCCCAGCTCCCTCAGCCTTTCCTTACAAGAGAGATGCTCCCATCCCTTAATACAGAAATATAGAAAAATAATATAGAAATAAGAACTTCTTTTAAACCACAAGGTACTGATCCCATTCTTGTATGCGTAGGAGCTTTTTTGGAAATAGTCATACTAAAGTAATTAGTATTATGTGGGAGATAACATCATTCAACCTGAGAAAGGATAACAGAAACTAGGCTGTAAAGTGAGTACCAAGATTCAGAATTTCATATCATAATGTTTACTTCTAAAATCAACCATTAAGCCTTCTTGTAGCTTGGTAATTAATTCAAAATCAATACAGATTCTACTTCAAGGAGCTGAATAGGAGATAAGAGTGCTAAAGCATGAGGGAATAAAGTTATGCAAGGTGACCTATTGGAAATTACATTCTAAATACAGAAAATATAATCTATAATTTTTAAAATATGTTCATAATAGGCAATTCAGATAACTAAGTGCATATAATTTCATAGGCAGGTATGTCATTTCTATCTCAATAACAGAAAGAAATGTTTTCCTTGAAGTGAAGTGTACCAGTACATGAGCATATCTTTGTCTTCATAACTGTAAAAAAATAAAGCGTATTTTTCATATTTTGAGCATAAGGAGTATTAAAATACTTCAGAAAGATGTAACAGGAATGCAAAACCAGGCCAAATTAAAAACTACCAAGCAATAAGACTTATCATAAAAGATGATAACTTCTTCCTTAAAGGTTAAATTTGTTTATTATGCAACCTCTGACTTTACCTGCATGCATCAATTGCATATTCTATATTTGTAATAAAGGCATGAGAAAATCGTAGCACACTGAAGGTTCCACCCATTATTCTGATTCAAATCACAATTTTAAGTATTTAATAAAAGTTATAAAAGAAATAAAATCACACAACGTATCACTTCCTATTCATTATAAATTCTACCTGGTAATGGTAAGTGGAAGTACTCTAATTCTAGAAAAGGAAATTTGTCCTCATCTTTTGCATTTAGAAGATATGAGTCATCATTATTCCTTTTTCACCTGACAAGGTCAATTTGCTTTCTTCCTTGTGTGCAAGAGTAGGCAGATTTTGTAAGAAGCAAAGCAACATCAGAAAAATGCAATTGCAAAACCATAAGTAGTAGTGTAACAAAATAATATTTTCAGATATAAACTAGAAATTAACCTAAAAGCAGAATGATTGAGATTCAAAATCAATTCCGTGCCTTTATTTTTAAACATTTTGTTTTAAATTAAATTGTTTGTAATTTGAATATTCAATTCATCCAACAGAGCTGTCTGCTTGCTCACTCTGTTTTGCAAAATGGGTGTATATTTTTGCCTGTGTTGCTCAAGGCAACAATATCTGACACTAAAATTTGCCCTTTCTTAGTTCTGATCTAATGTTAACCCCTCCCCCAAAAAATTAGTAATCTGTGTCATTTATATGAAAGTTAGATGCATCTCATTGCTCAAACTAGACTTGGACACACTGTGTAAAAGTGCACTATATCATATAACTGTGTGATAGTTTCTGTTAGCCAACAATTCCAAGTACTTTTCCTTTTTTTTAAATCCATGCCAGAAGAATCTGACTGCTTTTCCAGCTAGCTGAGAAAGGGTCTGTGGATCTGTGGAGTGAATTGAAAAAAATTAATGTATTTTATAGGTCTTAAGTAATTTTCTGAGCTATCTGTGTGCTCTGAGAGAATCTTTATTCCTTGACAAATATATGGCTTATCTGGTCCCTTCTTTCTACTGAGAATCCCTGTAATAGAGCTGATCTCTTGTGAAAAGAACTTGTAAGTATTGCATTTTGTTATTTCTTTGACACACTATTCTCTGGGTAATATCACATTCAGAAGGTAGGAAATGTCAAAAACCCCCCAAAATACTAGATCCCCCCAAAATATATTAAAAATTAGGTTACTGGTGCTGATTTATAGTTTAAGGTACTGTTGGCCAGCAAAATTAAATAAATTTGTTTCCAAAGTTATGGGCTTTTATTTTGTTTTCATGAAGGAATAATGAACCACAGTGGAATAAGGAGCTTGTAGTAAATCAGGAGCTCCAGTTAATTTCTGTGCCAGTAAGTCATTGTGTACTTTGGGGAGAACAGAGGCAGTTAGATTTTAAAAAGCAACTATTTTTTCCATGAGGAGCTGTGAATCCCTGAAAAAGTCTGTAAAACCTTGCCATTGACTCAGCAGGAGACTACAAGCTGGCAAACTACTAACAAACGCAAACACACCCACACACCCCCTGTTCCCACTTCAGCTCTAAAGACCTTAGTATTTGTTTCCAAACCAACCTTTTCACTGGTTTCACTCAGTGAGTCAGTGCTCTATTTAGTCAAGGCTTTACAGCACGACATGAGTGAAGCAGTGCTGATGAGACTTCTTCGTTAGCGTTTGGTCATCTTTCTCTAATTTTGAAGGAAATACTCAAGAGGTCAAGATTGCTGTGTCAGGAGCTACTGGCTCTTCTATAAGAATGCTGTAGCAGACATCTAAGTGTGATTAACTGAATAAATGTTCAAGCCTGAGGGTAAGATCCTTTTAGGTGCCACATAGGAGAGAACTTAAACTTCTATTTGTTCAGTATTAACTAGTTGACCTATGGTCAGTGCCACTTCCACACGAACAACTTAAAACTCAGTCTAGGGGCAGGGGACTTTATGCTTTTCCCTTTTCTTAACTGAGATGTTAAGAAATGCTTAAAATATTATTTTTTTTAATTCTACTGAAATGTCATATAATGTTCTTTAGTCATTACTGGAGAAGCTGGATTGCTTTCCTTGCATTTGAATTTGCAGTTGTAAGTGTAGAAGCATGGCAACGTGATGATGGAATTTTTTAAAACTTTGAAAATAAACTGTCAGCTTAGCCATTACAGTAATGATCACGACAGTAGTGCAGAAATTAAAAGCACATCATACCTATGAAAGTGTAGAACATCATTGCAAATCTCAGTCTTTCTTCTTCCAAAATAGATGGCAAACAAAATGGTTGTTCACCCATTTCTCATGCAGTCTAGCAGAAATATTGCAGCCATGTATTTTGGAGGCCTCTCATGCTCTGACATCCAAATAATTCAAAAAATTCAAATAATTGCCACTATCACCAGTTTTGAAGTCATGGAAACAAGATTGCTGATAATGACAGAAATAATGAATAATACAACCATGTGTGATTTAACTACATAATATTTTTTCCTTTTCTTTTCCCTAAGAGTAATATCCTTCTTGTATTATATAAATGTATAACACAAATCTTTGCAGAGAAACATTATTGGTCTAGCAGGAAAGACAGTTTTCATGGGAATTTAATTTGCATTCCAGGAAGTATTGGGGCTATATGAGGTAGTGGCTGCAGCTGTCTTTCTGTGTATGCAGAGTATTTGTATCCTATAGTAAATTTCCGTGCATACAACTTCGACAGCTTTAAAAGCCTTTACAGAGTTCCTCTTCCTGAGGATGCAGACTATTATAAGATTTTAGAATGAAAACAGAACTTTGAAGATTTAGGTTAGCATTTTCGCAGAGCTGTTGGATGTGAAACACACGGAACCAGTCTCTTAAACCATAAAATCATATTAACCTGAATTTGAACAAATGCATTTTCTCTCTCCAGCTAGCAGTATGATGTCAGACAGTATTGTATTTTAAAAAATGATGACTGAGAAAAAATCCAGTTTCTGTAATGCAGAAAATACATTTATCTGATATTTAAAAGTGAGTTACCTTTGGATACATGAAAACATTTATTCTCAAGTAAAGCTTATGGATGACTACAAAAGTCTAGAGAAGATATAAAATATTTCAAAACCTTTTACCTTTCTGGCATTTCAGCTATTGAAAGCTGAAAAGAAAGGCCTTCTTGTCTTTTTAGAAGCTATGTAAAAAAGATTACAAGAAGAAATTGAAGAGAAGATTGCTAAATTGCATGAAAAACATGCTTCCTAAGATAAATAAGTAAAGAAACAGGGTTCCTTCCCAAGTGCAACAATACATCCCAGGTTCTGTTAAGAGCTGTTTAATACATATATATTACTATTTCTTTTAGTATCTCACTTCTGTTCAGACGTGTCTAAATCTGTGAAGTTTTGAAATGCAACTCTAAGCATCAACTAAGGAGAAAACTCTGCTCTAAAAGAGCAATACCCATGCCTTAAATTTTTGAGAAAATTCTGCTTAATTCTTTGCTGTCATTTTTTCTAATGTAATACTGCTTTGATTGTCATCTTTTATAGCAGCTTATGCAGAATGGTTTCCAAGTGAAGTAATTATAGAATTAAAGTTAGCATTGAACAATAGAAAAAAATTGAAAGAGATTTGAAAAGGTACTGTTCTCCTCAGAGATTTCAATTGAGATTGAGCTCTGTAGAAGTGAATAGTCATTGAAAACTTTTGGATATGAAGAACTACAAATAAGAAGAGATTCCTATACTATCACTGCTAATTCAGTCATAGAACAAAACAAAGGAATAAGCACTTCCTGGATTGCCTTGGAAAGTAGAAGATGTAAGATCAAGGGACAGTCTGGAACAAAACCATGTTAAAAAAACCCCTACAAAAATATGTCAAAAACCTAACCCCACCAAACATTGTGAGCAAAACCAACAAAAATGACTGACAAAGCCTTTTTTTCTCCCTTCCTTCCATTTTGAGAGCTAGTTTAATTTTTACTGTGGACTTTATTTGTGAGTTCCGCCAGTCTCAGTGGTAATTGTGTGAGAAGTTAGGGAGGAGCACACTTGCAGAGGGTAAGTTGTCAGAGAAGACAGAAGACAACACGTCAGAATTATTTCACAGATAATATCTGGGAAGGATGGCCCTTTGCAAGAGCATCTTCTGTACACGCATGCAACAGGGAAGGCAGTATGAAAGAAATTAAAATCAGGAGTGCTTTGAAATAATTGAGGTTTCTAATGCAGAATGCTGCTTTCCTCCTCTGAAGGTGTCTAGAATCTGGCAATGCTACATTTCTTCTCTGACTAAGTGAAGGTCCAGCAGCCTTGAGAGAGGCTGGTCCAAGGCTGGGGAGTACTGTAACAAATGAGATGTGGTATCAGCCTCCACTGAAACTGGGTTCTGAGGCCTTATACCACCCCTGCTCACCATCTTCTTGCCCCTGAAAGTGGATGGTGTCCTTCACTGCAACTAGGACACTGTTGTCTGTGGTGGCAAAACAGATATATTATTTAGAACACTCAATTTCAGCTACAGCTATAGGCTGACAAAAGGGCTGAAATCCACCCCCTGAATATTAAACTTCACCTTTTTTTGCTTTCTCAGAGCACATCTGTTTGCATTTCAACAGTACTGCCCATATCGTATTGAGAGGGAAAGAAGAGGATAAATGAATTATGAGAACTATTTGTGTGATTTATGCATTATGCAGACATTCTTACTGCAGTTACTGGTAAATAAACTATACTGTAGCAACATTGTTTTCAATTTTGTATTTTTTTTTTTAATATAAGTTTACAATTGATGTTAGTACCAAAGTCCCTGGTTTGCAAGTACCCAGGTAAAAATAGTAATTTTTTGTTTGAACATCTTACTAATTAAAAATATATAATTATAAGCTATTTGTTCTTTTGGATTAATATTATTACAAGAAAAGGCCCTTCAGTATGTACAATTTTTCCTGTAATTAGTTTTCAAAAAATAAAAATACTACCTTTGAAGGGAAAATAGAAGACAGAAAACCAGAATAATTTAGTAAGAAGAGACCTTTGTAAGATTCTAGTCAAATGTCCTGATTTAAGTAAAGTCAGGCATGGGATCAGACCAGGACTTATTCTCTTGTAAGCAGTGGAAAAGATATTTGTCTGATCCTGTGGGACTGTTGGCAGCCTTGGCAAGTTATCTAAATTGAGAAGCAATAAAAAGTGAAAACAACAGGCCCTTAGAGGGGAACACATCCATGGCCATCTAGCTCCATGTAGAAAGCTGAGCTCACAGTAGAATCACTGTGTGTAAATTCTGAGCTGCCAGACAGGACAGGACACCTTGCCTGCACAACTGTGTGTCCTCTTCCTCTGCATCAAAGCATGGAAGCCTTCAAGGAGGGGGGAAAGTGGTGACAGGGAGCAGAACAGGAATTAGGAATTCCCTGCCCTACCTATCCTCTCAGGACCAAGGATATGAGTTGAAGGGGAAAGTGTGCTAAATACATTCGCAGATAACTCAGCAGGAAGGAAGAAAACAGTATTAGTCAAGAGATCGGAAGAATGAAAATGTTGCCTTGACATTTCTAAATACCTAGGAGTTTTACCTGGGGAAGTGGAGAAGTTAGTGTATTTAATTAAGTTTATTGTTTTTCACTGCTCCTCTATAAGCTGTTGTATGAACCCTCAAAATGAGGTGAGGTGGAAAAGCAGAGAAGCATAATCTTTCATGTCAAGTCTGTAATAATGCAAAAACTGTAATTTTTTAATCACTGCTGAAATTTTTTACCTCTAAAGGTAATGCTTGTTTATTTTTCAAGTAGGAATTCACTGTGACATTCAATGGCAAGCAAAGTGCAAAGGGACAAGAAAGCAGGTAGGCTATAACACTGATTCATTCTGTTATGGGATTCAAATTCACACAAGAGAAAATAAACTTGTGAAATTATAGTACAGAACCATAATATTCATAATTTCACCAAGAATATGGCAAGGTTTATAAAGTAGTCAAAATAAATCTAAATAGGTGTATAAATAAAGAACCAGATAGGGAAGTAAAATCGAGTAAAGATTATACTTCCAAATGTCTCTTGAGTATCTAAATTTCTCCAAATATTTTCAAGGGAACAGCTAATCTCCATGAAACTAATTATGAACATATTTTCCTTCAAAGTTTTCTCCCCCAGAAAGTTGAATATGCCTCACAAATACTGAAGATTTTTCAAGCTTAATGCAGAACATAAGGATAATAAATCCAAGGACAAATGCAAGGAATTTCAGTTTTAAAACATAAGAACTTCTGTAGCTCTGCATCCCTTAACAGGCTACATCAGTTAAATGCATTCGTTAGGAAATACAATAATTTATTCACAGAATCACAGAATCTCAGAATGCTTGGGGAAGGGACCTCTAGAAATCATCTACTCCAGCCCAGCTGCTCACCTACAGCAGACTGTGCAGGGTCACATCCAGGCAGGTTTGGAATATTTCCAGCAAAGGAGACTACGCAGCTTCTCTCAGTAGCCAGTTCCAGTGTTGTGTTGCCCTCACAGTAAAGAAGTTCTTCCTCATGTGTAGCTGGAACTTCCTATGCAGCAGTTTCTAACCCTTGTCCCTTGTCCCGTTGTTTGGCACCACTGATGAGTCTGGCCTCATTCTCCTGATAAGCACCCTTAAACATTTGTAGGCATTAAAGGGGTCCTCCCAATCTTCTCTTCTCCAGACTAAACAAGTCCAGATCCTGCAGTTTTTTTTCCTAATAAGAACGATGCTCCAGACCCCTCATCACCTCCATGGCTTCTGACGGACCCTCTTCCATAGCCCCCTGTGTTTCTTGTCCTGAGGAGGCCAAAACTGGACACAGCATTCCAGATGTGCCTCACCAGGTCTGAGTAGAGAGGCAAGATCACATTCCTTGGCCTGTTAACAAACTCTTCCAAGCCTTAGCATTGTGTGTGTTCACATTGGGTCCCAGATGTTGCATGTCTGCTATCCTTTATCTCCCAAGGCACAGATTCATGATTGTTTGTGACTGCAGAAACACGTCCAATGGGAGGGAATAGAGGTGGCATTAAAATTAATCTCCTGTGCTTGTAGGTAGGGATTGCATAACTAAAATACAAACAGAAAATAAAGTGTATAAAGATGTAGTGAACGACTAGTAAAAAATCACTTCCTACATAAAACAGAATAATTCATGTTAGCATACAACAACATAAAAACATAGGGAAGAAGACTTTTAAAAACCCTGTAATATTTAAGCAGGAACGGCCAGGTTGTAAGCAGTGGCTATGTGCTCTGCATGTGTAAGAATGGAATAAGTAACCAACTTAACCATAGAAGGGGGAAATACACTACTGGACATAAAAACAGCCAAATCACTGTTCTAGTTCCTGCCTAAACTTGCTAAGCCACTAGCAAATTGTATCCAGGACAGCAAGAAAAAGTCACTGGGTGATAGGTGTTTTACTCTGTCTGTTGGAGCCACCATATGCCCTACCTGTGACTTTTGTTCACTTGTATGAGTTATGGATTTAATATTTTACCCTTTTCATAAATAACTTTTTCTTCATAAAATTAAGGGTTCAGCAACTAAATATTGTAAATAAAATTGTGAGAAAATGGATAAAATTAATGTAAGAGACCTCTCAAACTTCATTTTCACATCTGTGATTTCTTCACTTCTTCGTCTACATTGCTTCATGTGTTGTATTTTAACTTTGAAATGCTGTCTTGTACAATTGGTATAATATGAAAAGTGTACCTGTACCAACTCTGTTTTTTTTCTGAAATAATTGAAATGTAAACAAAAGTAGAATAGAGATAGCCAGGGAAAATAAATAGCTAATTAAATGCTCTATGGGTTTAAAATATAATGAGTCTGAACTACAATGTAGATTTTGACTTTTTGTTAAGATCTGACTTGGATATCTATCTATTAAAATATTATCAGGAGATTAGTCTGTCAGAGCCAGGGAAGAATAAAAGGTATGAGCACACAAAATTACAGCCTTGCAATTTATAGGTAATTTAAAACTGATATATCTCAGTTTTTAAGAAAAGTTTAAAAAATATTTCATTGTGCCAAAAATGATTATACATATATGATTTTCTTTAATGGAGACCTTGAGGTCTTGACATTGTGTTCTCTTGTTCTCAGCAAGAGCAATATAATTTCTTATATAAAAATATGAGACCATAAAAGTATTCAGTCTGAAATTCAGAGAATACTCCATTTATGCAGACATGCCTATCTATCTGTGCACAGGCGCACAGTGTGCTGACCTTTCATTTCCATATATTGTGTTCAACACAGGTGATTTCCAATACATGGAGTTATCTGCAAAATTATTAAAAACCTGGCATTTATAGATGAGTAAATCTGAAAATCCTCTGTGATACATGCCCAGCAGCTAACACCAGTTATGCAGCTGAATAATCCAACTAAGGGTTTATAGGGCACTAGAAAGGAAACATGAAAAAGCACATTTCTGTTATGCATTACTCACTTTTTGTTAGCCAGTCTCATGACTAACAAAACCAACATATCTGTCAGTTAACAGAAAAATCTGACCTTTCTCACTTCATTATAGATAATGATTCTTTTTATATAAACATACTGTAAATTCTTTTAATGTTAGAGCAGGATCCTTAGCAAATTTCACACTTAGTTTTAGGGAAATAGGGTTTCTCTTCTTACCTAGATAAAGAAACTTGATACCACAACCAAGCAAATATTAAGCAAAACAAATAATAAGCAAATATCTAAGCAAATATTAAGAACGTTTGCTAAGGAGCTTAACATTTAAACTGGAGATGTGTATTACTACAACCTGTTTCTGTTGTCATAGGTCTTTGCATTTAGTAAGTTGGAAATGGCCTGAGTGTACAAGCATTCTCTTTACAAACTATACTATTTGTTAACCACAGAAAGTAACTTCCGTAGTATTTCATACTTGTTTCCATTTTAATTTTTTTTTATTATTTATTCGCTTGTTTGTTTTAAAGCAAAGCACATTGTCTCAGTCATTAAGTCTCTAGGCAATGATGACTAAATATTATGAGGCATCAGTGAGAGGTTTTCAGAAAAATGTTTCATTGACTGGAAAGAAATCAAGTGTACTTAAGTATTTTTTTCCAAATTCCCTTAAAATGTTCAAGCTGCTGAAAGCTTTCAATTTCTTTTTTGTCATCATTGCTGTTGTTAATGCTTTATTATTTTAAGTATTGCTACTGAATACTTTGAAGAATTTCAATAGAGCAGCAAGTGGGACATTTCCAAATTCTATTTTATTTGCTGCCTGGCTAAACATATGTCGATCTGTACAGGTTTTATTATACACCCGCCTCTGCCTCTTAATTCTGACAAGTATTTTCTGTGATGAACAAAAACACCACTAGTAAATATAACATTTTGATAAAAAGGGGATTTGATATCCAGAGAGAGGCAAAGAGTGGGAACATAGAGTAAGCGTTCTAGGGGTAAGTACAGATTTTTTTCTATAACAGTTCTCTCTTAGAAATAAAACTTCTAAGGAAAATTTTGTTGGACTATTTTGTCACTTATTTCTATTGAAATTACAATCTGTATTACCCAAAGAGGACCTGGAATCCCCCTGCTGGAAATAGTCCAGAACCATCTGGACACAATCCTGTGCCTTGTGCTCTGGGGTGACCCTGCTTAAACAGAGAGGTTGGACCAGATGAACCATTGTGGTCCCTTCCAACCTGAGCCATCCTTTCCATCATATGATTCTGTGTGAAATGAGCATTTTGCCTGAGGCTCCCCAGGATTAGAATGTTACTAATCAGGCTTTTTCTTACTATTTGCCTATTGTAAAAGAAACATCAATTGACCTGTTATGTCATGCACTCTGGAATTTATTTGTTTATTTTATTCCTTTTTAAAACTAATGCTGATTTGATCATGGAGAATCCTATGAATGGAGTTGTTCTCACTGAGATGGAACTGAACTCATCAGGGAAAAAATAACTTTCAGATTGCACAGTAGGAAGGCAGATGACAGGCAAAGCAGATGGAATAGTGTAGAGAGAAGCAAGATTTTTGAGAGGCACAGCAACCAACCAACCACCAAAACAGTCTAGGGATCAGAGGGGCTCTTTACAGTCTACTGCAACTCCCAAAACCACTGAGCTAACAAAAACCAAGTCTGAAAGGAAGTAGCTGTCTTACAAACAAGTAATATCTATTAATATTTATGGACATTTTAACAGTTCATTGTTGCCACTAACAGCATGTCTGTGATCTTAATCAGCATTACTGGTCAGAAAATGAGAAATTGTATGCAGAGAGCATCAGATATAGAACCAGCTCTTTTCTACTGTGGCCTCAGAAATTTCTGAGAAATCCCTGACAGACTTTGGAGATAGGGCAAGGATTACTGTTATGTCTTGCTAAAGACCTGACCTTTGATAGTGACGTGTTTTTCAATACTTATTGCTGTTCTCTTTAAAGACGTGTTTAGATTATTAATGCTTGATATGTGTGAAGACTAATAAGAATCAGATTCATAACTGTGGTACATCTTATAGTGAGAAGGAAAAGGTTTTTCATAAATCTGAGCATTCATTGGGTGTGGGCTCAACATTTCTGAGTCTGAATTTTAGCTTGCTGACTATTGCTAGCTCCTTTCCTAAGGGAAAGCTGTCAACAGTTTTCTCTTTTAAAAACATCTCTCTCCATTTCTCAAAACAGGTTAAGTAAACAGTGTTCTCTTTCCCATAACAACTGTCCCCAGGTGTTGTTTCCTGTTACTTAACCAATGGAGAGAAGTGTCAGTCCAGTGGACCAATAATAGACCTTTTTAGTGCAGCATGTTATAAAAGAAACTGTTAGAATTGTAAATAAAGCCTTCTTTCTCTACTGACAACTATATGGCATCAATCTATTCCGTGTCCTACCGTGACGCATTGGGGCAGTATATTAACTGATAACATTCTTATACAGTTTATAGTGGGTGAAGACCATGAGGGGAAAACCAGTTAAATGACTGTTCCTCTGCAGCTGTTAGGGAAGGGAAAGAGAATGATAAAAGGGTATTTTTGTGTAATTTGTTGATTTATACTGAAAATATTTCTGTACCAGTGGGGAAAAAAAACAAACTAAAAGCCCCAAGAGCTTTTACCCATGGGCTTAGATAGCTGGTCTAGTGAAAAGTGTTATTCTGAATTTAGGAAATTTTAATTATTTATTCATACAGAAGTAAACTATGGAGGTCATGCCTACTGGGTGCAGGCAAAGTCTTTTGTAATATTCTGTCATTCATTATGTATAGACTATATTTTTATATATTAAAAATTTAGGGAAGTTTAAACTTTTGTGATTTTAGATGTATTTAATAATATTTTCAAGAGATATTCTTCACTCGTGTCATATGTACAGAAACCTGATATGCTTCATTGGGTTTAAATGTTGGCCCTTTTCGCTATCCTGATTTTTGCTATATTGAAGTCTAGTAGGTGATGGGATTTTTACCCTGTTAAGTCCCTAATTAGGGGTATTCTGTTTTCAAAGTCTTGTACTAGGGTTTAAAAGATGAGAGGTAACCTGTGGCTTGGTCTTCAAAGGTGTTTATTTTATTTGTTACCTCAAGGCCTTACAGCAGTCTTTGGACGCTAAAGAAAATGCAGCTACAGGAACACGGACAGAGGGTCCAGGTCATTTTAAAGATTTCTAATCCAATTAACTCTTAAAGCGTACTATATTTACATTTTTTTACTAATAACTACTACCTATTCTAGACACACAATTTCTACATCAAATCCATTTTATTAATGTTTTTGTGCCACTGTTACAGCAGAAAATGGAGTAGACGAAGAAAAAAAAGATGAGACACTGCTCAAAATTCTCCATCTTGCTCTGATCTACTTCCATACTAAAAACCCAAAACTACAAATTTTCACCCTGTAACAAACTAAACTACTATCTATTTTAAATCTTTGTTGTTTTCAATTCATCTATGAGTGTTGGAAGATTTTCCCATGGACTAAGGTCAAAGGCAATGCTTTCCTGGGGTCCCAGCCAGGGTCTCGGAACCCCCAGGACAGTTTGAGGGGTTTTCCACATGCCCTGAACTCCAACAACTGGGTGCTTTTTTTTTTTTGACTTCTTCACTAGACAGGATGTCCATTAGTACTCAATTATTTTCACTTGTAGAAATCCTCAAACCTACTTAAACTACTTATCAGTTTCCCTTTCTATAATCTAAATAATTGTGAGGGAGTTTCAAAATTTTCACTGGAAAGCGTTATCTACAGTCTTTTAAAGTTTTATGTCTCTTTTAACATCATCTCAATTTGTTGCCTAAATGATTTTCTGAAATTGTGGTATTCTTAGAAAGAGCAGCTTTTATTTTTGGTGTAAATCATTATGTTTCATCTTTTTTCTATCTTTTCTTTTGACAAATATAGTGAGTGTGTTTACAACCTGAGTACTGCTGTCCAGCCTCTGTTCCCAAACCACCCTTGCTTTGGACTGGCCACCCCTGTTTTTTATTGTTAAGAGAATAATTTATCTCAGTAACAGCAATGTATGTGGCAGGGCTGGGAGAGCACAGGGAGCCCTGCCCGCAATGCCCCTGGCCCCCTGCCCAGGGCCCAAGCGCCCCATGTTCATCTCAGCTCATGCCTGGTCTTGGTCCCACTAGGATGTGGACCACACCGATGCCTTGCCTCCAGTCCTATCTCTAAGAGCCCTATCTCTTAATGGAACCTCTGGGCCCAGCCCATCCCCTAACAGTCTCCAGGGCTGCTGGCATGCCCTACCATGGCTCTTCCCACCTTGCTCTGGCTGGAGTGTGAGGGCAGGACCCTGACAGTGCCTGAGTCACTCTGATTTTGAGTTCTGTATCCAATTCTGGGCCCCTCACTTCAGGAAAGACATGGAAGTGCTGGAGCTTGTCCATAGAAGGGCAACAGAGCTGGGGAAAGGTTTGGAGAAAAAGTCTAATGAGGAGCAGCTGAGGGAGCTGAGGGAGCTCAGTCTGGAGAAGTCCCAAGGGCACCTTCTTGCTATGTACATGAGATGGTAGAGCCAGGTTATGGTCAGGCTCTTCTCCCAGGCAACTGGCAACAGGAAAAGAGGACACAGCCTCAAGCTGCACCACAGGAGGGCCAGGCTGGACATCAAGAAGAATTTCTTCACTGAAAGGGTTGTCAAACATGGAGTGGGCTGCCCAGGAAGGTGGTAGAGTCACCATACCCAGAGGTATTCAAAAAACTACTGGACATTGCTCTCAGTGACTCAGCCACTGGTTGACAAGGTGGTGTTTGTGAAAGGTTGGACTCAATATCCTCAGAGGTGTTTTCCAGCAAAAATGATTTGAGGATAGTATGACTTCTCTACTCAGCCCCATTCTGCCATGCTCACTGACAAGGTGGCACTTCTGTCCTTTGTTTCTAAACGTAAATTCTCTTCACTAGATCAAAACTGCAAGAAGTTTATTTTGAATATTCAAAAGATGAACACGCACACTGGTGCTTCGAAAGGCAAACTGCGCAGGGCTGCAACCAGTATGGTTTTGTAAAAGCCTGAGACTCTAATGATGTTTTTAATCTTCTGCTTAGTTGCTTTCCTTTGTAAATCCTTCATCAAGGCTTATACTTTTGTTCAGAAGAGTAAAAAAGCTTTGTTACTCTAGTTACCTAGTGGATATTATAACTTCAAAAAATTAATAGATAAACACTACAGTTTTACCAACATTTAGCTGGCATTTATACTTGGCCATTTTAGAGCCTTATATTGAGGTTACATAGATAGATATAGCTGGTGTGTAGTGTAGTAATGAGATATGAAAAGTGCTCTTTCTTCCTGTATCTCATGGAATAACAAAGGACCAGACAGCTGTAAATCATAAGCCTATGTGTAGTTAAATTAGGCTACTAGGCACAAAAGGCGGAACTTTTTCACAAGTTTTTGGCTTCTTGTATGCAGAATTGCCAGGCTGATGAAAAGAAAACTATGGGGGAAAAATACTTTAATTTTATTCCAAGTACCTTTGCTTTGTTAATATGTTATTCTTTTTTCCCGATTCCCCCTTTTTTTATACATCATAGCTCAGGAAAAAGAAAGAAAGTGGAAAAAAAAGAGGAAAAAACCCAAATAAGAAAAAAAATCCTATGGGGTTTACAGCTGTCACCACTATAAATATCTTTCTGAAGGAAGCATATTTGAGCTACAGTTAACATAAGTGGTTCACTGCCTTTTGTAATGGATATTGTTTATTATATTTTTCCCTAAGAGAAGATATAAGCAAAGTCTATTACAAAAGAACTGCTGAGTTCTCAAGCCTTGTCCAGATTACAGAGTGGCAGTACTGGAATTACAGAAGTGTCTGAAATGCAAAAGATAACTCTTGCTCTTGCTTTTTTCTCCCCACTCCGTTATAAGTTAAAGGTGGGAAGGGAGTTTTTGGGACACTTCTTGCACCTTAAAAATAGAAATTCTGTCCCTGTAACACCTCGTGCTCATTGCCTACAGTACAAGCAAATAATTTGATCCTTGACTGATGGAAACTGTTGTGTTATCCTGACTTTGGTGACTGCAGTTCATACTTGCTCTTCACCATACACTTATTAACTTTTTTTTTACTTTTTTACTTTTTTTTTTTTCTTTTCACTTGTTCTCTTTTTTTCATATATTTTTCTAAACCTAGGTTATATTTTGTATTATTTTCATTCAGGAAAATAATTGTGAGTTTTCAGTGCAAAAAACCCTACCAAAAAAAAAAATTAAGCGATAAGAAGAACATCAAACAATAATATTAAAAACAAACAAACAAGCAAACCCGAAAAACAAATACGTACCCCAAAAGGACAAAAACCCCAAAACAAAACAAAGCAAAAACCCAAAAGCAGGAGACTGTTTCACTCACATTATTTTTTGTGCCACAGAAGCTGACTAAGTGTTGAAAAGAAAAATTATATGGAAAAACATATTAAAAAAACTCCATAAATTTCTGTTCCCAGCAGTATAATTGTAACGCTTTTCCTAAAATTTTGTATTTCAACCATTTCAAAGGTTGATATAGTAATGAACTGGGGTTTTATTTAACTTGGACTGATATAGAGCTACAATCTAGCTTGATGGTTAGAATTCATATTACTACAGACTTATGGCTACAGTAATTAATGCATTATTTTTGTTAAAAACTGTAACACAAGGTTGACTAAGGACTAAAAATATTTTTATATTTAATAGAAGTAAAGCTTTGTGTTTTGAATCATGTTTTAAGTGAGGTTTTGGTTCCATTTTTAGAATGGAGGAAGTGGTGTTTAGAGTCTTGCAATATCACATATTTCTGGATTACAGCACAGTGTTAATAAGAACCGTGTATTTGAAACTGATGCTGCACTTTAGCAGCAATTTAGCTGTTGAAGGAAAAAGGCATTATGTGGATGTGGCCTATTATAATGGTACTTGTAAGACACTTCCAAAGGAAAAGGTAGAAGATGATTTATATGTTACTGGATGTATCCTTATTCTCTCTTATCAGCCTCCTCCAGAACTGAGCCTATAGATGTTTTCTTGTTATAGAGAACCTTTTCTAATTTTTTTTCCTACACAGTATCATAAATACTGTATATATAACACTTTTATACTTAATTAAAAGTCAGCCTGATTGTGGAAATAAGCTCTAATCTCTACCTTAAATTGAAGTTAAATGGAACTATACACAGCAGCAACCAGAGAGCTTCATTTGCCTAATGCACAGAATAAACAACCACAGAGTGACATCAGAATTCAGATCTTATTCCTCAGAAGCTGTTTTACTAAGAAGAAATAATAATAATAATAATAATAATAATAATAATAACAATAATAATAGTAACAGTAATAGTAATAATAATAATGGAAGCATATATTTCTTGATGCATGGATGGGGTATAAAACAACATTTTTTGGTATTTCAATGAAATAGTTGCAGAAATACGTATAAAATAGTTGCAGAAACACGTATAAAATAGTTGCAGAAACAATACGTTTATTTAAGCACTCAGAAAAGTTCACTCACAAATAACTGTTTTAAGTATGTATATGATGGCAAAGGTCCCTTTGGGGAGAAAAAATCACAGAAAAGTATTATTCAACTGCCATTTTCACTTTGGGAAGAAATCTTGTTGAAAGACTGATGTGTTGAAAATAATGTCAGTTGTGAAAAAATTCAGGAACTCTAAGCTGAAGAATCATCATCGTCATAAGGTCTTGGTATACCAGTGATTCTTTTTAGAATACATATATCATTAATTCAGAGAAAGAGAAAATGTCATACTTTTTGTTATCTCTCAATATAATAAGTCATCTTCATTAGTGCTCCATCCACAAGCAGGTTGCTGAAAATGAAAGAAATGTAGGTTTGATTTTTGTTAAAAGAAACTCAAATACCAGAATGTTTTACTTGTGGTACTCAATTGTCCTTTTATCAAAATTCATGTCAAAACTGAAGTATTAGTATTCTAAATCTGTGTCTTTCTTTTTGATCACTGGTATTGTCCTAGCTTGACTAGTTCTAAAGATTTGAGATTAGTGATTAAAAAATCAGCCGAATAATTCAAACTATTTTATAGCTTGCAATGAAATACTACAACTGATATTACATGCACTGTAATTGTGTATTACTTTTTATGTGACCTTTTTTACAGTAAGATATAATTCTTGAGCAGTGTTTGGTCTGAAGAATGGATATTCCTGGGACATTTGTTTGCAAGTCAATAAAATTCATTTCCATTCATACACAGCTGATAGCTGAGGAGTTGTTAAATGTCATCATCTAGTAAGTAGTAGAGTGAACACTGCCAATGATCTTTGTTGTGCTTTCATTTTTATATTAAACCTGATTTTTCCAGGCAACAGAATTATTTGGGTACCTGAAACCAGTGAAATTTACTGCTTAGAAGTATTAATTCTAAACATAAAATTTTGACCACATTTCCTGGAATACATTTCAGGTTTCAGTTCTTTCAGGTTTTGGCATGCTAGCTATTGAAACAGTGTGTTCTGACTCATTATTTGGAATTCTGTAGGAATCAGAGACCTCTCTGGTTTAACTAGAAAACAAGAAATCACCAAAGAATTTTACTGATCTTCATAAAATCAACAGAATCATAGAGTGGCCTGTATTGGAAGAGACTTTCAAGATCATCTCTTTCCAAATCCCTGCCATGGAGTCCTGCCATGGAGTCCCCTGCCAGGGACACCTTTCACTAGGCCAGGTTGCTCAAAGCCCCATCTAACCTGGCATTGAACACTTCCAGGGATTAATCACCCACAGCCTCTCCAGGCCACTTGCCCTAGTGCCTGACCACCCCCACAGTAAACAATTTCTTCCAAATATTGTATCTCAGATCTGCTCGCAGTCTGAAGCCATTCCCTCTTGTCCTATCACTCTAGGCCCTTGTTAAAAGTACCCCTCAGTCCTTTTGTAGCCCCTTTAGGTATATGAGAGGTGCTGGAAGGTCTCCCTGGAGTTTTGTCTTCTGAAGAGGCTGAACAACTCCAACTCTCCTAGCTCTACTCCGCGTCAGAGCTGTTCCATCCCTCTGATCGTTTTCTGCGATGTCCTCTCGACTGGCTCCAATAGATTCACATCCTCCTTGTGTTGGAGGACCCAGATCTGGATACAACACTGCAGATGGGTTCTCACCTGAGCAGAGTTGAGGGCCAGAGTCCCCTCCCTCCCCTGCTGCCCACACAGCTTCGTATGCAGCCCAGGATACAATTTTTTGCTTCTACTCCAGTAGTTCATTTTGTGTGAAAGAATATAATTATTCTGTATAGTCCAAAGTTTCAGTTTCCTTATGTGGAAATGTTAGTCCACTATCGATTCCATTGCATTTCTCTTTCCTGACCAAATTAGTGATTAAATAAAATGTACATTATCTCTAAGGCAGATTCACATTTTCATTTTTCACCCCCAAAGAATCAGAAATGTTAATTAATAGAATTATTGTGAAGTGTGTCATCTTGTACAAGCTCTACTATTGATCTTAGGACTGCTACCAAATAAACTTTACATTATCAGACCAAAGGAGTTTGTAAGTGGAAAGTAGAGGAGACAGAAGCCTGGATGACAATATATAATTGTAAGAAAACTGATTTCAAACATTATCTTTTAGAACTCATTTTGAAAAAAATTCCCCCAAACCCATGCTGTTCTCAGTGACTTACTGCATCTGCTTAATGATTGGAAGTACATATTGAAAAAAGATTGATTCATACATGATAATAACAAGTCACCTGTAAAAATGAGTAGGTAAAACAAATTAATCAAACACATTTAAAAGGAAAATCTTTCACCAGTAATAATTTAAATGTTTAGTAGAACCTATATTAATTAAATTCAGAGAACATGAAGATAAAATTTCTAATACGTATAATTTTTCCATGTCTGCAAATGAACACATGTTCCAAAGATGTGATGCAGGGGATGTGTTTTGAGATTGATGAGCAGCAAACCATATTTATCTTGTAGCTACACAATATGGTAATTTGTTCACGTTCCACATAACAGCCATATTTAACTCAATGTAGAGACGTGAGAGAGATCCCTTTCTCTTGCTGGAGTCTGGTTAAACAAATCTTACCTTTTTACTTTTGTTTACATGCCTTTGAGGAAAGTAGCCTTTATTCCCCCACCAATCTGCATATTTCCTTATTCCTCAGGAAATTCTACTCCTTTTATGCTGCTGTACAAGAGCAATATTATTCTATTTCTGTATTTGCTCATGTAATATTAATGTGAGAATAAAGCTACTAAGGCTGATATTTAGTTCTGAGTTTTCCTGGAGCTATATGGGATCACACTCATTAACTGCTATTACTACTTAGCTGTTGCCACCTTTCTAAGGAAGGAGTTGAACCACAGGAAAACTTTCCGTAGGTATGAGATTGCTTTTTTAATCTGTTTATATCTTCACACACAACTTTCAAGATCAAGTGTTTGATATGAAATAATTCAATCACTCCATAGTTGTTATCGCAGTTGTGGTGTTTTTAATCATTATCTTGATACTACAATATTGGCTTTTAAAGGTGAATGGCACTTTTTAACAAGTAAACTTTTGCAGTTGCATATTTTACTGGTTGTAACTATTTACAAAGTCTGTTGCACACCCATTTTGCCTATAGGCTTTGTTGTTACAATATTTTATTTATTTGAATATGTTATTTTCCAGTTTTTCATTCCTTTTAATTAACCCCCAATTACATAAAAGGGCATTTGTGGGATTTTACTTACGAACATACTGACAGTCATGTACTAAACAGTCTTTTATAGTGACAGGAGAATTGTACTGTAAAGAGTCTACCAAGGCAGTTTATTCAAATTTTGAAGTCTAATATCACAGGTTTTTGTTTTTTTTTTCTGAGTTGATATGTGTGAGTGCTTTATTATCTGAAATTGCAGAAGTCAAGACCTCTCAGCCAATATGCTTCTCAAACTGTGAGGGATACACAAGAAGTAGGATTGTGTTGCTCCTACTTTCAGTTATGCCACTGCACACAAGAGAAAATAAATGTAGTCCTATGATGTGTTTTCCCCATCGTAAAAAATACAAAAATTCTAGATCTAGGAAAAATATATTCAACTTCAGAATAAACGGTTTTGTCTGATGGTACTGGTTTTGCAGAAAACTCAGTTTTGAAAAACATCTGTCTGAAAAATGAACAACTATGAATGCATATTATTATTTTTTAATATGACTTGACTCCTCCAGCTGAAGGTAAAATCTCCAAATACTAAACATTCTATTTTCTTCATTGAAAGGAAGACAAGTAAAAGATATGGGCTACTGAAAATCTCTGTCCTCTGTCCATAAATATTTCCTGAAAGCCACATCTCCCTGATGTTTACCAAGACGCCAGTGTCAGAATCTCCCTTTTACTATCCATAAGTGAACACAATTATTGATTTCTCTAATATTTTGTACATTATATGATTTTTTCATTTTATTATAATATAATCTCTCACTCCGTAGCCTGTCAGGTTATGTGCCATTGCTAATATATCAAAAGACATCACAAAACTGTAATGAAAAAAGCAAATCTAAATCTTTTCTTAGAATGTATATTGGATTTTTGCGCCTGAAATATCTTTTTCAATGGAGAAATCTTATTGTGTGGAATATATTTGTTCTGCAATCTGCCAAAAACTGTTTTTCTGTACAAGTATTTTCAATCATAATCAGTTCTGATATTTTGCAGCAGTATTTTTCCACAAACATACTGGGAGAATGTTAAAGTTACAAGTTCAAGTACAGTAGGTTTAGAAAAATCCAATTTCCACAGTCTGTATGCATATCATAATTCAATAAAACACCCACGAATTATTTTCTTTATAGTTCTGTCCTCATTCACTTGATGCAGTGGCCTTTCCTTTCATTGCCTGCAAATGCCACAGATCAACCAGGCAATTTTCCAGTCTGGCATCTAGTGTCCTGAACTTGGCAGAGGTTACTTTTCAAAATCTCTCTTCCGCGCCTAAATCGGAGTTTATGAAGTCAAACTGTAAAAAAAATACTTACTATGTTTCTTTTTTACCACCTTGTTTCAGACCATAGGATTAAGCTTTGGGAGTAAATTTGCAAATTGGCCACATCTCTTAATTTTACTCTGTGGTCAACTGGCCAAACTTAAATAGGAGGATTATAGGCACTGGAAATGTTTGAAGTCATGTCTTCCCATAATATCTCCTGACTATGGGTGGTATGGCAATTTAACAGTTTTCAAATATTTATTTTAAAAATAAATATATATTAATATATTTTTTGAAAAATATTGGTGCAAAATACTAGTCTTATGATAGAAATACTAGTTCAGCAAAATACTTCATTTTATAGGGTCTGTGGCATGGGCAGAAAAAAACCTTCATGTATCTCAGACATATTAATGACTCGTGGAATAGCAAGCAATTTTTACATTAAACCGGTACACATTCCCTAATAACTCTTAGCATCTCTCAAACATAAATTCAAACATTGTGAATGTACTTGCATGCTTTTACACAAAATTTCCTTGATATTTTTCCATGGACAGAAGGCCTGGGTTGTCTATCTTGGCCTCGATAAATCTGTGTATTTCCCCCTTCACTTTCCACCTGTTCTGGAGCTGGTTGCTTTCTGGCATCTAACAGTGTAAGCTCCTGACTCACTTGGAGATGCCCATCTATGATCAGGACCTCAAAAGTTATCAAAGAGTAGCACCTGCCACTTCTCTTGCAGCAGGCTGTCCTTATCCTGCTCAGGCACAGGCCAGTCTGAAGGTGCAGGTAAATAAATGTAGGTGTTTAAGCATGGGTGAGAGAGTAGGGGCTTCATGTGCTTACCCGAGACCTTTTTAACTGTCTTATTTCCTAGTATTTTGTGAACACACAAGAAACTGTCTGATAAGACCTAGGTCCTATAGAATTGCTGCCCTCTTATATCAGCCAGGTAAATTGAGAGGGGAAAAAGAAAAAAGGAAAGAAATTCTTATTGTGAATTCCAGAAGTGCATTGACTCTGTCCTACATACACTCAGTATAAATCTAGATGAGCAAAGTGGGATTCAGGTGCCTGAAAACTGGCTCTGCAGGTATTATGAGGAGCCCCACTGATGATCAGCAGTCTCCATGCAAATGTGTTAGTCATCAGTCTGCTCTGCCTGGATGTCTCAAACCCCAAATGACATGTTATTTACCTATTCAGAGCTGAATGTTCTCTGTACATAATAACTCAAATACTTAAAATTAGGTATCTAGCAGCATCTTAGAGATTCTAAGGTATCCTTCCACCCTAAGATGCTCTCTTGATATCTCCCATAGATCTGTCGCATTAGGCAGCTCTAAGCAGGTGTTTCAGGTATTCTATGATAAAGAATGGCTCTACATAGATGTCTTTATGCATTTGAATTGTTTTGCTACATTTAGAGGTCCAAATTTAGATGCCTGCAGTGTGGTACTAAAATATATCATGAGGTATTCAGCTGTGTGCTGGAACAGCTGAAATTCATTTTGACGGTTTTAGAATGGCCTGTCAGGGTACGATCAACCCAGCCTAGAAACTGTGGCTTTCTTCTGTGCTTTAGAACTAGAAATGGCCCTTTAGTTTGATGAATCATTTCATCCTACAAGTTATAACTGAATGCATAAACGTTGAATTGCTTATTATATGCATACCACATAGATATATGTGTAAGTATATATATACAGCTACAACTTATTGAATTCTCTGCAGTCTCTTACTGCTGTAATTGACTTCAGTCTGACCCTCATTCTCATACCAACCAATACCCAGAGGTGTGTAAATTTGCCAAGCTATCAGGCAAAAAAATTGCCCTTATATAGGCAGTCCATTCAGAGAGAATGAGGATGAGGTGGCATCAGTTTTCGAGCCACTCCCAACACTCCTTGAATTCTGGTTAGAAATATGCTCATTTTGGATATGTCTGGTTGGTACCAGTCAGGGGATGACAGTGGTTAATCTCTTTATATTGTCCCATCTCTGTTGAAAGGATTTAATTTCTCTCTGTCTTTTGGACCTGGTTGTTTTGAGAATATGCAGGTAGATTTGTGTGTCAATAACACATACCATTTTATAGCCCTTCTCCATGCACATCAATATGAATATTTTTATTACAATTTTGCAAAGTCCTAGGAGATTCCTGGGCTTCTATTTTCGTACATATCATAGACAGTTCAGTATGTACCCGTAAAACCTGACATGTACCTTTTATGATATTCATAAGTTTTCTTGTCAAAAGTCTCCAAAGCTTCTGGAGTATTTCAGTAATATATTGTCTTAAACTTTCCACTTTCCAAGTCTAGAATTGCAAATGAAGATTACAATTTTCTTCTTTCCTTGCAGTCATTTTTATCTTTAAATTCTAACCTAATGCACTCTTCATATGCTGTTGGTTTTATTGGATTCTGATGAGCTTTATGATGTACCTTCCCACTTTCTCATTCTCTATTATTCATCTCACATTATCCATTTTTATCCAAGACGAACTGGAAAAAGAATTTGAAAAGGAACAGGAGAGTCAGATGTCATTGCTAGGACAGATGCATTCTTTCTGTACACTGTGATCATACTTTCACTGACTGTCCTGCTGTTAATTAAGGGCTACTTAAGGACTTAATTAATTAAGGACTCTCCTGCTGTTTATTAAGGGGTACCTCTCTGTCTAATCTGAACTTTATTCGTTATAAGAAAAATGGCAGATCACATCACAGACAGACCTTCATCCAGGCTCTGCTGTGCAGCAATTATGCCTCTGAGCAGCAGTTGGCTCTCTCCTGAGTTTGGCGGCAAAGTTGTCAATGCCACATACTTACTGTGAAGTTCAGTTCAAAAAACCTTTGTTGTGAGAGTGTGGGAAGAGTTGTAGAAAATTGCTGTTAGAATTAGGCAGAAATTTTGAGTAAGTTTATCTTAGTTAAAGGAAACTTATTTGTGGTCTTATTCCATTATAAAGTATTTTTCCAGCAACGTTAAACATTGGTGCACATATTAAAAAACCCTGGGAAGTTTGTATTACCACTCTCACGTTCCAATAGTAAGAGCTGGAGGAAAAAAAATAGTAAAACAAAGAACTTGTTCAAATACTTTCTGCTTAGACCGTTAAGTTTACTTGGAAAGTTGCTTCAGAACCACTAGAATAATGATAAAAATGTGTAAGAATGGAGACTCAAAAGACAGGTCAAATCCAGACTCTTCAGGGCTCCGTATTGGCTCAGACTGTTGTCTTTATCGCTGCCCTGACAAGACATCTAGTTTCATATACCGTGGTTCACGTGAAAGTAGAGTACAGCTGAAATGTGCCCTGATAACTGTGTGACCCTTGTGCACCCCTTTCCTCCCCGGGTCCTGGAAGAATGCCAGCCAGCTGGGGGCCAAAAGGAGGTGGAGAGGGTCTGCGAGGTGATGGCAGCTTAAGAGTTGGATTTGATTCTTGCTGGTCCCTTCCGCCTCAATATTTCTGTGATTCTGTGATTCTAACTCAAGGGATTGGTATGTCCTACTGCTAAAGGCAGATGCCTTCAGAGAGCTTTACAAGCCCTCAGCCAAGATGTTGTCACCACACAGATGAGATGGATCTCTGGTGCTGCACATCTGCTTTTCCCCATGGGCCTGGGCTGGGGTTTTGTCCGTCCCCATGCATATGAGCAAATGTCAAGAGCTACAGCTTCTCTAGGGCGCCATGGGTCAGGACTTGGGCTTGGAGGCAGCACAGGGCATGCAGTGGTCTCCCTCCTCAGTCACTTGCTGAACACTTTTGAAAATGTCTCTGGAGCAGCATCAGTCTGAGGAAGAGGAGAGCTGCATGGCACATCCCTACTATCTGCCCCATTCTCCTTCTCCTCTATGTGAGTTTTTCTTCAAAGTAGGTTTTGATTCATGGACTCATCAGACAAGTCTTCTGTTTTGCCTGGTCAATCTCTTTGGGGATTTCCTTAGTGATCTCATGTACATGTTCTGCAGGATTGGCATTTTGTCCTGGTTTCTTATGCATGCAGGCAAGGTTTCCTGAGCCTGGCAGCACCATGCCTGATCTTAGAGGCTGCCTCAGAAATGTTCCATGGATGTTCTGCTAGGGCTAAAGTGCCTCTTGGTGTCCACTCTGGGCAGCTAATCTGAGGCTGCCCAAATATCACATGGGTATGATGGCTTCAAGGCAGCCCCACATGGAGGGAAACCCCATGTGTGCCATGGGCAGCATGAAAGGGTGTCTTGCAGTGGTTTCCTCTGGAATGGGGGAGCAGCCGAATGGACATGATAATCAGGACAGGACAGTGCATGTGTGGGCTACATGCCCTGCCTGGTTTTTTTATTCCCTAAAAAGCTCACCATGCAGAAGAAGGGGCAGTGAGTTGTGATATGAAGGAACAGGGGTGTGACAAGCAGGCTGCACCAGCCTTTGGGGTCTCACAGTCAGAAAATTCACTGGAGAGTGTCTTAGTATGTGTGGATGCTCCCACCATGCTGAGTACAGTAAGTATATGTAGGATGGAATAGCATGGTGGGGATTTTGACTCCATGGTGTTACAGAGAATGCAATGGGAGTGTAAATCCAGCCACAATTAGTAACATCCATATAGTTATTTGTGAATCATATTTTGTAATAATTTATGAAGCATGGGAACAAAAGCTTTCCTCTTAGTTACTACATGGTGGTCAAGATGCTGATAAACTTTTCTTTCTGTGACGTAAGCATGCACAGTAAATGAGTACTGCTCCATTTTGTAAGTGGCAAAATGTGCATAGGCTTTTCAACCCAAACTCTTAGACCTGCACAATGTTCAATTTGTTGCATACTAAAACTCCATGTATTTTTAAATTCATAAACATTGTTGGATGGATAAAATGTTTTGTCTCTGCAAATAAGCTTCCTAGTGGTATATTGCAATTCTCAGCAAGGTCTGTCTCTGTCAATTCACTCAACAATCTCAGGTAGGCAGAGTGGAACAAAATGAGTATTTTCTGCAGGTGAATTAATTTCCCTTGTGGTTGGTGGGCAGGTGTGTGTGGACAATAAAAGTTATGCTTTTTTTTTCCCTTTAAAACCATGTCTGCTACTGGCACTCGCATGCACAGAAGGAAAATTTAGAATGTTTGCTCAGTTCAAGTTGATAAACAAGTATTTTGTTCTGGTGAGATTTAGCATGGAATTATGGGAGTACAGAGATTTCATGAACCATCTAGGTTGACTCTCAGACACCTGTTTATGTAATAAGAGATCTAGGGGATGAAATTATGGGTAATGGGACTTCATAAACAAAAACTTTTGAGTGTTTATATTCCAGCTATGTAGCTTGCTAGTACTTTTTCAATCCTTAGGACTTCTGACTTGCAATGATTTCTGCAAAAAAGACTTCAGTAATAATAAAAATCACAGAACAGGGTTGAAGCTGACTTTATGTTAGACTGAGTTATGTTTGCCTACCTGCCTATACATAGGAAAACATGATGAAATTAGTCACATACATAGATCCTACAAGAGAAGCAATGCAATGTTTATTAAACACTGTATTAAAACTCTCAGTGTTTTATCTGCATAGGATTCAATTCTTGCTTTAAGTGAGCATTTTCTGCTTCTAGGATGTCAGTTTAACTGTTTCATTGTGAGTTTTCTGACAGTCTGCAGACAATTCCTCATGTGTGAACTATTTAGAGACTGCCTGCTCTCCTTCTAGAGAATGATAGAAGTACTTTATTTTATTTTATTGCCTATTTCAAATTGGCAGGATTTGTGTGGGATAGAAAATACAACAGGTTGCCTATACTCATTAAGACAAGTTCTTGGCTCTACCAGCCTGTACATGGATGTCTGGAACTAAGAACAGAAAACACCATCAAAGCACAGCTTGAGTGAGCTTTTAGTGACCTCATGCATAGACTCTCACAGTTTCTTGTCTTACTAATCATGGCATTAATTTGAGCCATAAATACTCCTTTTCCTAATTTTTTTTAATAATCATGCAGTTGACATTAGCTTACTTACATTAGCTATCTAATGACTTTTACAGCTGTTTTTTATACCAGCCTGATATAACCTTTTTACTTACAACAGCCTGTTGAGCAACACAGAAGCAACACGTAGATGAAATTAAAAAATATGTAGAGGGAATCATAATTGAATAAACTTTTGCTGAATGTAAATAGGAAAACAGAAAGAGGATGAGAATGGCAGAAGCAGTGTTTGGAGAAAAACAAAAGGAATAGTAAAAGAGTAAAAGAGTAATAGAGTAAAATAGTAAAATAGTAATGAGTAAAATAGTAAAATAAAGGATTTCTTTTTATGAAGGCAACAAAAAATTAACTAAAGAGGTACAAGTGTACAGGTTTCAATGAAAGGGCAGTAGATGAGGAAAAGAGAAGCCATAATGCAGCTTAGTAATTATGCTGTTAATGGGAGCTATGGAAAATAATCATTAGGCAAATAATGCTCAATGAAACAGGCAATTAAGCAAAAAAGTGCAATATCTTATGGATCCTACTTGTTTTATTAAATTTAGGTAGAATATGCCTCAGGTTCTCTTCACATATGAAAATGCTGAGCCTCCAGTTCATTGCTCTTTTGGAAATAAACACTAAAGAAGAGGAGGCAGTCTAATACCTTTTAAAAGGAAGACCCATTTACAGTAAATGAAACAAACAGAACTAGATCCTAGGAGCTGGTTCCATTTATATGAGTTTCCCCCATTTGTAAACAAAACATTGTGGTGATTAGGACGCTGAAGCATTTGATAGATTATGAGAAATGGTAGAACTCATGTTGTTGTAGGACACAAAAAAAGATGAGATTCGAAATATTTTTAGAAGGTAAAGAGTATAGAGAAGGCTTTATTGTCTAATTCTTACTACATTTTATAAGGTGTTCCGATACAGATTTAACATCATTAGTGAATAGGAACGACACCTCTCTAGTCCCATTGGTTAAACGAAAGAAACAGAACTAGAAAGACAAAACACCACCTGGAGAAAGACTGTTTTGAGAAAGGATTAGTTGTTTACCAAGATTGTTTTGAGAAGAAGCTTTCTTGAGACATTTTTCCCTTGGGAAATGTTAGCAGCTGCTAGCAGGCTAAAATCTCTCAGACCCAGAAATATTAGGGCCACACACTCATGTAATGGTTATTATTTTACAAACATCTTGTACGCATGTCAGAGCATGTGAGAAACAGAAAAAGCTGTTTGTCCGAAAGGCTGAAGTGTCTTGGATGTAATTGCTGACAAAAATCTGGTGAATTATAGCAGTGACTATAATAATAAGAGTAGCTTGCACTTAACAAAGAAGGACTTTAAAAGCCTTTCAAAAGACTTTCTGATGTAAATATACTTATTTTCCTTCTGAGTTCATGCTACATGGCCTGGTATGTATCTGAAATGTCATAAAAAATGTTTTATTTAAAAAATTATTAGGTCAATTATACTTGAATACAACTACCATGTCCAAAGGTATCTTAAAATTATGTTATTTTAAAATACCATATTGTCAATTATTCACTTGCGTGATTGCTTCTTTTTCTTTTTTAACATCACCTGTAAATGTTGTGACTTTCTAACACATACAGGGAATAAAGAGTATCAGAGATGCAAATTGATAAGACTGAAAAATCTAACTCTCCCAAGGAACTATTTCATGTAGCATGAAGCCAGATAACATTTCTGCTGTTGGTAATAAGTAGACATAATTCACTATCAATCACACAATATGTCTGCTGCAGCTGGAGTTACCTTCATTAAGTCGAATCATAGCAGTCACTACAAAAAAGGGAAAAAAAAAAAGTGCATATTTTATTTTAAAATAAGCTGTCTATGAAAAAAAAACCAACCCTATGG
>WBMY01018385.1:105482-120877 GCA_013397315.1 Donacobius atricapilla | reverse complement strand
CAGGGAAGAAAAGTGGCCCAGGGTTATGCTCCCCCCCCCCCAAAAAAAGAACAACCCCCCCCCCCCCCCAAAAAAAAACAGAGTTAAAGAAATTATGAGTAACTGGCATATAATAGTTATAGTCCTCAAATTAATTGTTCTTATTTATTATTTCAAGGACAGGAATACTACCTAAGAGCTAAATAATATTTAGAGTTTCATTTTTTGCATGTGTTTTGTGGCAGTGAATTTTTAATCAAAACATTAAGCTTCAAGGTTTGAAGGTCACAGAGGATTTGCTTTGATTCCAACATCTACTGCCCAACCATTTGTTTGGCTTCATAAAATCTAAGCCTTGGCACAGACTTATAAAGGCAAAATCTGTGGAGGATTTTTCCCAAATTTCAAGCCAATTGTTCCAGTGAAATTTCAGTCTATTTTTTGAAGCTCAGACATATGCATCGTTGTAGTTGAATTTTATAAAATATGGAAAAATCTGATTTCTAAAGCATGAGTACTCAATCAGGGCATGCTGCATCAGATATTTTGTTAATGAAGATATAATAGAAGCTGATTGAACAGGAAATTCAGAACAGCAGGTGCAAGAATGTGCTGTGAAAAGCTCTTTCTGAAATTCAAAATAAATTGTAATAATTTATTGTGGAAGTGAAGTACCTTCTTTCTGATTTTTTCAAAGCATTTCATTGAGGAACTCTGAGGCACACCTTGGCAATCCAGTATGATACACTGTGATCCTCCCACAGAGGTTCAAGCAAGCTCTGGAAAGGCTCCATAGGTTAATTTGGAAAAGCCATGCAACTGCAGTTGAATGGGCAGGCAGTCCTGCTGATTAGTTGCATGTCCCAATAGAGATAATTAACTTCACACTGATACAAATTCGCCGTACTTAGTGCTTTGTTTGGCATAAGCTCAGATTTCTCTTCTGTCTACTTTGTGACTCTTAATTTCCATAGTCTCTGGACAAAACCTGTGCCATGGTAACTGAGAGGCCAAGGGACAGAAGTGGGAAGGATCACACTGAGACCCAACAAAGGCAAGTCACTGTGAGAGCTTTAGGGACTTCTGTGATTTGTAGGTAGGTCTACTTTTAAAGATTGTCCTTACAGTAGGCTTAGTGTTATGTTTCTTTAGATATGTTTCATTTTATAGAAAATAAGTTTAAAAGATAATAATTGATGAGAGAAGCAGAAAATGGAAGGCTACTTTTTTGTAGTTGTTGTTCAGGGAACCAGGAATAGTTTGTAATACACACAGACAATTTCTGCAATATGTTAATACCTTCCTTGTGAAAGGTGGCTCTGAGGAGGTAAACCAATAAATGATATAAGTTTTAGATCAGTTTCTTAAATCATTAAACATTTTAATGCTTCTTATGGGGCCCTCAGACATTTGAAAAAGTATATTTATCCTCAATTTATAACCTATCTTCATTTGTTGATTGTCGCAGTCCAGCTCACTGTGACCCTAAGTCTGGTCCAGCCAGGGGAGGGTGGCAAAAATAGAGGGACAGGAACAATGGAGTAGCCCGAAAAATAAAGAACTTTAATGGTGAAAATAACAAAAACAGAAACTGCACTGTCTGAGGGGCAAGATCCAAAGACCAAGGGGAGTGGAAAATGTAGCAATATTTGGGGTATTCTGAAGGCGGGGATCCAATCAGGANAAAAAAAAAAAAAAGTGCATATTTTATTTTAAAATAAGCTGTCTATGAAAAAAAACCAACCCTATGGGTGTGTGTTGTTGCCATAATAGGTGGTCCAGGTCACAAGGTTAGGATAAAAATGGAACTGATGATTCAAACTAGGTGATTTACTTACAAATAGGTTAAACAGGATTATCTTTCTGTTTCTGCATGTTACAGCTGATACGAAACAACATAGAGAAAACAGATTGAATTAAAACATATGGATGACTTAAAAATTAGAACAGAGCAGCAGAATGACACCAATTAGCACAACCAGGGAAGACAATTGGCCNGAACTCTGAGGCACACCTTGGCAATCCAGTATGATACACTGTGATCCTCCCACAGAGGTTCAAGCAAGCTCTGGAAAGGCTCCATAGGTTAATTTGGAAAAGCCATGCAACTGCAGTTGAATGGGCAGGCAGTCCTGCTGATTAGTTGCATGTCCCAATAGAGATAATTAACTTCACACTGATACAAATTCGCTGTACTTAGTATTAGTGCTTTGTTTGGCATAAGCTCAGATTTCTCTTCTGTCTACTTTGTGACTCTTAATTTCCATAGTCTCTGGACAAAACCTGTGCCATGGTAACTGAGAGGCCAAGGGACAGAAGTGGGAAGGATCACACTGAGACGCAACAAAGGCAAGTCACTGTGAGAGCTTTAGGGACTTCTGTGATTTGTAGGTAGGTCTACTTTTAAAGATTGTCCTTACAGTAGGCTTAGTGTTATGTTTCTTTAGATATGTTTCATTTTATAGAAAATAAGTTTAAAAGATAATAATTGATGAGAGAAGCAGAAAATGGAAGGCTATTTTTTTGTAGTTGTTGTTCAGGGAACCAGGAATAGTTTGTAATACACACAGACGATTTCTGCAATATGTTAATACCTTCCTTGTGAAAGGTGGCTCTGAGGAGGTAAACCAATAAATGATATAAGTTTTAGATCAGTTTCTTAAATCATTAAACATTTTAATGCTTCTTATGGGGCCCTCAGACATTTGAAAAAGTATATTTATCCTCAATTTATAACCTATCTTCATTTGTTGATTGTCGCAGTCCAGCTCACTGTGACCCTAAGTCTGGTCCAGCCAGGGGAGGGTGGCAAAAATAGAGGGACAGGAACAATGGAGTAGCCCGAAAAATAAAGAACTTTAATGGTGAAAATAACAAACACAGAAACTGCACTGTCTGAGGGGCAAGATCCAAAGACCAAGGGGAGTGGAAAATGCAGCAATATTTGGTGTATTCTGAAGGCAGGGATCCAATCAGGAACAAGGACTAGGAACACGACCTTATATGTGACAGGTCCCAAACCAACTGAGAACAAGAACCAGAAGCATGGCCTATTATGGGATAATTCCATTAACATACCAATTCCCATGGCTACACTCTTCTCACTATAACCTGAATAGATATCTCCCTTTCAGTATCCCACTTCCCATGGTTTCAGGTTGAAACCTGCATAAACCACCTAGGCAAAACCAGTACTCATCCCAGCCAGTTCAGTTCCCACAACTGATCTGTCAGAATCATCAGTATTCATTCAGTATAATGTCTAAGTAAGAAAGTGCATGAAAACATTTTTTGTAAGATGGATATTAGTTTCCCATATTTTTTTAATGTGTCAGCCTTTACTTGTAAATGCATAATTCTATTTATAATGTTAATTAGTCATTAACAACAGTGCTTGTTGTTAATGATTAATTTTTTCAAGATAATGGTCAATATTACCTGATACAAAGACTACCCTGGCCTGCATTAGGAGGAGTGTTGCCAGCAGATCCAGGGAGGTGATCCTGCCCCTCTGCTAGAACTCATGAAAGTCATCTGGAGTGCTGGCTGCAGTGCTGGGCTCCCCATTACAAAGAGGTGTGGAGCTGCTGGAGAGAGGCTCTGTTTTGTAGCCTCCCCTGCCTATAGGGGAGCTGTGGGTTTAGGCTCATTTCATCTTGAACGCTATTTTAGTGCATATTTTTCAAAAAGGACGCAGTATGGATTTTCCCATTAAAAGATATTTAATTGGGTTGATTTATTTTTTAATTGTTTGTTTGTTTGTTTGTTTGTTTTTAATACCAAGGCACTGAGGAGCCACTGTTTCTTTACACAATTTTTTACTGTATGCTCATAATAATTACACATTGTAACTGAATTTATAATGCAAATCACAGATAAAGAGAACAGTTAATAATAAAATACCAGTTATTAATCTGCTAACATACATAAAATATACGTTATGTATTTTCCTTGTCAAACCTCTTGTCAGAGATCGATGTTTTAATTTTTGGAAACTGTGAATCAAAATATACAGGATTTACAGGAAAGATTTATTATTGGTCTAACTGGAGGAATGAAGCAGGGATTTTTCGGCCTAGACTGTTGCTCAATATTCTCTCTTTGTGAAATCCTCTCCTCTCCTTTAATTGCCATATCGACTGCTATTTAAAATCTGCAGAAAGTATAAATAGGCCGAATGAGATATGCAAGGTTTCATTTGTGTATTTATTTTTAATTGTTATGCAGTTCTGTTTTGCTATTGATTAATGATAATACTTTTAATGTCTCAAACAATGCGGTAAGAGTATAAAAATTTTAACTAATATTTATTCTGCATCCTTTACTGCACAGTCAGGTAGGTTGGAAATAGTTGCTTGGAGTTTTTTCGTTTAAATTGGAATAGATAATGCTTAAATCTGAATGGTTGGTTTAAGTAACATGTTGAGAATCTCCCACTTAAATGGTGTGATTTGATAAATTCAGGCGCTGCAAAAATGCACCATTAACAGTTAATAAATGTTATTTGGTAAAAATGCTCCTGAGATGCTGATATTTGTAGCATTGCCATTAAGATACCTCTCTGTGTGTGTGTGTGTGGCTGTAAGGAGAGTAGTTTCTTATTTTTCCATGGCCAAAGTGTTGGTTCTCTGCGGTGATAGCCCAGCTGATAGAGATGAACTCAGTGACTGCAGGGCATCTTATCGCAGCTCCTTACATGCCCTCTGTGTCTTGTGTCCTAGACTGTTACTGGATTTGTATAACTGTAAGTCACCACAACACTTAAAATACTGAGTTTATTTCTAGTTCAAAGAGTTCATAATATAAATTAAAGAGAGAATTTGTTAGTACAACAGAAATCATACAGAACAAAGCTTTGTTGTGAAATATAGAATTTGGAAAGGGAATATGGTTTTTGATATTCCAGAAACTATCAAACACAAGGAGTTAGCAAGGTTCTGAGAAGGTTAAAATTAGAGGAAAATTATTGAAGGGTTAAAAGAAATAAGGAGATACTGCAAGAAGCTCACCTAGACCTGGTGGTAACCTTGCACTCTTGCATAAACTGTTTAATTCCTTGGCTTTCCAGAGATTATTCCAGATAGCCTGAAAATAGAGTGATGATAGTTACTTGTGTTCATATGTGTTAGGAGTCAATGACACTCAAATATCCCAAGGCTTTCTGAAACTTGTTTTTTTAAGAATATTTGGAGTAAATTGTATTCAGCTACCAGAAACTTTTATAAAACAGATTTTTGACGGGTTGATGCTAAATTTTGAAATTATTTTTGTACAGTTTCTGAAGAATTAACAGGTGTCTATTTTGTGGAACAAAGATGCTTAGAGAACCACTGGTTTATAGTGGACAGAAGAATGCTAGACATTTACACAGAAAAATCATGCTTGTTATCTCTCCCCAAGGAGTTTAAAATCTCATTTTGGTAGCAACATGATGAAAAATATTAAATACTAATAGAGATTATTAGATAAAACTATTAAAATTTCCAGTTAAGTGGGAAAATAAACATTTCATTGCTAATGCAGCATGCATAGAAAAAATTCTGTTTGGGAGATTAAATGAGGTCACATAATAAACCCATAAATGGACTTTATGAGCATCTAGTTACATTTCTGCTTTTCTAGATTTTTCCTTTTTCACCTGAACATTTTATTTTCTCTGATTTCTTGAGCTTTGAGGGAATATAGTATTAAATATATAGGTTTGTTCAACATCTTTACCCTAGTATTATAAAAGCAGAGTGTACTATATGATTAACTCTGCTGGTTACAATTGCTCTTTTCAAAAAGTCATTAGCACCTCACAATGATCAGAACATGAAATATCTAATTATTTCAAATGTAAAGAGCAGGGCAAATTAGTATATTTAAATATCTTATGAAACATTCTCATGTGAATTTTTACACACATATAAATGTATATATGTACAAGTTTGCATGCATTTATACATATACATATATCTTTAGACTAAATAGGGAGAATTCACATTTTGAAGGTAGAAAACTGTGGAATTAAGGTAATTTAGATAACTATAATTCAAACACTTCCATTGCACAATTTAAAGGTAGAGAGAGGAAGCAATATAACCTTACCTGGCTTCTATGACAAGGTCTTTTTAACTGCTTGCCTTTTTCTCCTTATGTACACTTATGTCAAAAAATGAGCTTACAGCTTTGTGCAATACATTGATTGCTCTACCAAACTAGAAGAGTTGTAAATGAACAGTAGCAAGAGAATGAACAATTAGTGGAAACTGGTGTATGAGCATAAAAGGGAGCACAAGGGCAAGCAGAACTTGGCCAAAGATCAGACACAATTGCTGAGTTTCTTCACTAATTGGTACCTGCTGATCTGAGTGCTTATCTACTGTACTTTTGGAGAATATATCTTTAGTTCCATTTCAAATATGGTTCAAGAGGACTTTACAGAGCTATTTATTTTCCTCCTTTTTCCAGCTAAGATCTTGAGAGCAATTTTAGATCAAAATGGACAATAATTGATAATAAGGTACTGCAAGAATCACCTAGTAATTTAAGTATACAAAAATCTGCCACCAGGTGAACTGTTTGTTTTTCAAAAGTAGTATAAACCCTGGCTACAACCTCTCCTCAAATGATGCACATGAGCATCCAGAGGATTTTGAGTTTTCCACTAAGGTACAAGGAAGGAATTTTCTCTGGCTCTTATCATCTGTTAAAAATAAATTAAAAAACTAATGTAATTAGTTTTACTCTTAGACATCTGGTTCACACCGGGTATCTAATCTTACTCTTCATTGTGCTCTCTTAACATTAGGCACCTTGCACTGTTCACAGTTTAGAATTTTCAGTTTTCATCCTTCTTCACTGCATCTTGTCAGCAACTTCAGGTGTGTGTCTAGAACAATTTGTACATGAGAGAGTTCTCATGTTCATTCACACAGGCACACACAAGGATGCTATAGGAGATGTCAGGGGAGAAGGTTTTGGGTTTGTTTTTTCTGGAAACTTTCTGCTCATCTCATCAGAAAACTACTGTAGTTTTTCAAAGAGTTATTTCAAAGAGATAGCTATTTTCAGTATTTTCATATCAGTGTAGGGACCTGGTTTTATAACAGTAAATACAGAAAAGTACCTATTTAACCTGTTGTTACCCAAGCAGCACTCTATATGCAGGATTAGGAGGGGAAAAGAGAAGTTTATTTCTATTGCTGTATATATTGTTACATAATCTCACAGAATGAATTTTCATTTCCCTTAAAAATATAATTTCTTAATTAATTTAGTTTTATTCTAATTTTGAGCAGACCATGATCCCCTCAGAGCAAATGTTTAGCAAGGGTGAAATCTCAGCCTTGAGCATATCTGAGTTCTAGAGACCCTAATAAGCTCTCATCTATCAAAGGCATATCTTTACTGCAGGTTACATCATTTTGTAAGTTTTAAACCTGTCACACTCAAATAATGGAGCCAAAAGATGGAACTCTGTGCAAAGTAGTAAGTCTACAAGGAGGACAAGAGCTAAACTGCCAAAGACCAAAACTGAAAAAGTAATTCAAGACAGATATCTCAAATTTTTCTCTTAAAGACAACTTTATGGCACCAGATTAAATAGAGGGAACTCACAATTGGTAATTGCATATTGTTAGTATTAGATTGTTACAGAGATACTTTTTTTGCTGTTTTTTTTTTTTAAGGCTAGCAATATAGGTATGTCAATATGCTGTTCTCACAGCAGCCCTGAATCTTCATCTTGCCTGCACCAACTGTACCAACGATACGTGTGTTCTATATGGTGGTACATGAGCATTGCACCCCACTAACAGTCACAACAGACCAGAATAGGGTCAAAAGTCACAGTAGCACTGCAGAAAGCAATGCTGCCATGTTTAGCAAAGGACGATTGGTATGAAATTAGAATATATGTATATATACTGCTAAGTTTTCAAAAGTCATGATTCGTGTTGTGGGTATGCAGATATTTATACATATGTGCATGCATACGCACTTGAGTCCATACATGAATTTATACCAGAGAATTTGGGTTAAAAATATGTACTTTGCATGGTCTGCTTTTCACGAGCACAGTAAATTGATTAAGCTGATTGAATGATGTGGTTTGGAATCTCCCATTAGGCCATTGTGGCGGATCATAGCTCGACAAATNTCATAGCTTGACAAATGATGAATAATGCAAAAGGTCCAACATGTTGACATGTCACTTAATTATACTGTTAATGCAACCATGATACAGAAATTTCAGAAGGGAAATACAGACATATCTGAAAGAGTATGATGCTTATTTAATTCCATATTTTTAAATTTTTTTAATATATTTTTATTTTTATTTTTTAATTTTTATTTTTATTTTTTATTTTATTTTTATTTTTATTTTTATTTTTTTAATTGCAAAAAATGTCAAAGACTGAATAACAATCTGTGATTTACAAATAGTAAAAGCAAAGAATGGCATGCACTCTTGAAAAGATAAGGAAAAATGGTAAAGATAAGCATGATTATGTTTTTGACAAAATGTTAACTAAAAAGCACTGAGACCATAGCATGATTATCTCAGTGCTGTCCTCTTAATCACTCTCAATCTGCTGTTAAGGACCAGGGTAAATTGGCATACACAAGAATAAAAGAAAAATATTAATGAATATAGCATGGCATTAATTAAGATTGATTTTTGATGTGACATTAATAGTATATGAGGCAGACACATCCTGTTTCAAACCTGAAGTTCTTCATGAAGTTTCCAGTATATTTTCAATGAGCATAGAATATATTTTGCCACCCAAACTTTAGGAACTGACCTTAATACCTGCTGGGGAAGTCAGATCACACACATCTGTATTGTAAATTAAATATGAAGAAANATGCAGATATTTATACATATGTGCATGCATACGCACTTGAGTCCATATGTGAATTTATACCAGAGACTTTGGGTTAAAAATATGTACTTTGCATGGTCTGCTTTTCACGAGCACAGCAACATTGCTCTGCAGCAGCAAATTGATTAAGCTGATCGAATTATGTGGTTTGGAATCTCCCATTAGGCCATTGTGGTGGATCATAGCTTGACAAATGATGAATAATGCAAAAGGTCCAACATGTTGACATGTCACTTAATTATACTGTTAATGCAACCATGATACAGAAATTTCAGAAGGGAAATACAGACATATCTGAAAGAGTATGATGCTTATTTAATTCCATATTTTTAATTTTTTAAANGATCACACACATCTGTATTGTAAATTAAATATGAAGAAAGATGATTTAATAGAATAGGCACCATCACTGTTCTTAAAAGAGCAGCAGTAAATGATCACTGAAAGGAATATATATTTCTCTGTAGGAAATAATCTCCTCCTAACCTCCCTATTCTAGTGAGTGTTTTTGTAAAGCTCCAAATCAAGAGTAATCTCTCCTCCATACATACAAACATCACTGCATTCATGGCACAACTCAAAGAGGTAATTTTTTTCCTCTGTAAGGCGCAAGGTTAAACAGTTTTGTTTGAATTCTAGTTCAAATTATCCCACCACTATAGTCTTGCTGATATCCATCAGTAATGACAAATGTAAATACACATATTACCTCTTGTGTTAAAATCCTATGAAAATCTATTTTTATTTCAATTGAAAAGCTGTAAAAATTTATGTAGCTCACTTGTAACTATTTGTTTTACAGACCCTCAAAACCAATTTATTGTTAAGTGGTTATTTTTATAATGTAGCTTTCTGATATTCTAAATTCTGTATCAAGAGGAAGATATTTTGAAAAGGAAAAAATATTTTTGATTTCCACTTGAGCTCAAGCCAAGTTTCTAATATCAATACCTTGAGTATTGTTAACTTGGATTTTAAACTCCAGATTGTGCCAGTTTTCACTGGAAGTGTTTATGAAAGACTTTGCATTTCAGTACCTACATGATCAGCATACTTGATAGTTTACTTCTGTGCAACACCCACATTAGATATTGTGATATTTAGCTGATCATTGCTCTTAGGTAAATAGAATATTATAGGGGACAAAAAGCAGCCTTCAAAGAATTAAATACATTACAATAGGCTAAAAGGAAAGTTTCAGTGAAAATATGCAACCCAGAATTAAAATTCTTCTTTTTTTTTTATTTTTCTTTTTAACTAAAAATGTAATTTGGATGTAAAAGAAAGAGCTGGAGAAATGAAGGAAAATCAAAGGCTGAAAAAAAAGCAAAAGTAATGTATAATAACAAGGGAGATGATTTAGAAAGACAAGACAATCTGAGGAGTTGGGTTAATGATAGACAGGGAAAGTGAAAAGAAAATTAAATGGATTAAATGTCATAAAACAATTAATTTCAGGACAGAAAGATAAAATGAAGACCATGGAAAATGAGGGTAAAGAAATATTTTCTGTAGCAAACCCATGAACTCATAAGGAAAACAGCTTATAGGAGGGCTAAAGAATCAATACATTTTCAATATAACAGTGTGAGTGACGTAACACTTCNTGGGGGAGGGGTCATTTGGGTTTGTTATTTTCAAAGGAATCCCCTTCGGAGGTTTCCTCTCACAATTTGCCCTAAACCAGGACATGAAGAAAGGTGAAAAAGCACAGTGTAGGAATTTATAGGCCTAACAGTGTTGTATCAATGGGAATGAGTTCCTGAATATAGTACCCCAAGACTAGATTATTCTTAAAAAAATTATATTGTCATTTGTGTTACCTAATTGACAAAAAACTATGTTAATAGAGTTTTCAAAATATGGTAATGGAGTCATCTACGTAATACAGAAAGTGATGCATTAGGCTACATTAACATGGTGTAAGATTCAGATTCATGACTATTAAAATAGTAGTAACAACCAATTTTTCAATTTTTGCAAATTCAATATTGCCTTCACTGTCCTAAACTCTTTACCCTCTTGATGTCCTAGGTAACAAGCTTCCCCCAAAGGCACAAGCTGATCTATGATCTATTCTGCTTCTGGGCCTTTGACTGGTCACACCATTTACTTCTTGCCACAAAATCTATGTTCGAGAACTCACTTTAACTCATTAAATGTGCGAACTGTACTTTGGTGTTACTTCTGGCAAAGTGTCTCATACACCAAGGGTGTTTTCTTCCTGATATGCATTTAGGTGCTTGCAGGGGGTAGCCCCTGGGATTTTCAGCAATATGGTTAACTACAAGTGATGGATTAAGCCTTATTCCTCAAGTCTTTACCATGGTAGCTTGACCTGTCTGAAATCATGCTGGTTTGTGTAAGCCTTTATGGGCCACAGGAACTGAAAGTGGCATAGCTGTCTCTGTACATCCATTTCAGCAATCTCTTTTCAATGACAGAGTATGTCCATACTGTTAATTTATTTTGCTCTCTATTTCTGTCAAAGCTCTTGCTCCTTGCATCATCTGTGCCTCATTCACACTTGTTGACTATAGGGATTCCTTCTGGAAAAAAATTACCTTTCTCCCAGATGATGCCTTGGCAGTGTTAAGAGGTGTTGGCACCAGGACCTACCTCAGACTGACAGGATGGATACTCACTAAAATAAACTCAGGCCCAATAATAGATCAGCAAGCTATGCACTTTAAAAAACCCTTATCCCACACCGCATGTAATAAAGATTACTGTAATTCCATGGAAATCTGGCTGGCTGTCACATAGCTTTTTCCTTTTTTCATAAAAAATGTTATAATTTTCTACTTTTTCGGCTGAACAAAAGCCTGCAAACAATCACTCTGATGTTGACAGGAGTTCCACATGGGTACTGGAGCAGATCAGAGTCTGAAGCAATGGAAACACTTTGAGTCCCTTGCAATCATGGAGCAGCTAAAGGAGGAAGGCACATCTGGAGACCACCTGGTCCAATGTCCTGCTCAGAGCAGAGGCAGACAAAGCACCTTGCCCAGAACTTTGCCCATCCTTGGAAACTCCGCAATGTCTCTGGGCAACTTATTCTACTATTTGACTGCCCTTGCATGGATAAAATTCTCCTTGTTCTTCTCCAAAATAATCAATCCCAAATGTCACAGCTTCCCCTCATATATCAGACTCACCAACACCCTTTATCATTCTAGTTGCTCTTCATTGGATTCTCTATTTGTATCCCCATGCACTTCCCACAGTCCTATATCTGTAGAGCTGCATCCTTCCTTGGGAGCTCAGCTGAGCCAAGGTCTCTGTTGGGCTGGGTTGCTGGAGCAGCAGGGGAAGTTGCTGTTCCAAGGAGTGCACCAAGATTACTGTGCATACAGACAGTCCTCAGCAGTCCTGGCTGATCCTGGAGCTCGCCAGCAGTCATGACCTTCTGTCACACGTCTCCCAACTGAGGCAGGTATGGAGGTCTTTAAGAAATTGGAGGTCTTTTAGAAAAATGAGGGTTCTCTGAAAAGCACAGAATTTGTTCCCAGGAGGTCTAGAAAAGGGGCTCAGAGACTGCAGCACATGTAACACTTGCTTGGTCTGCCTTTGGTAGCTGCATTATTCTCTAGCACACTGCAGAGAAGGTGTGGGTGCTCACAGCAGTCCTTCGGCCAATCCTGCATGCTTGACTATTTCCCCATCATGGGTGTGCCTATGTTTTTCTCTCCTAGAACTCTATACATGTATTATGTATTACTGAATATTCATTGAACCAGAAAACACAGACTCTGTAACTACTGTTAAGGGTACATGGCTGCTCCAATGATAATTTATCTGCAGTAGGACAGCAGAGAGGGATACAGCTACATCAGCCACAGGCTGCCAGCTGAGAACTAAACATGGTTTTCTCTGACCAAAATACTCTTTATCTGCTGCTCCCACATGATTTTTCTGTAACCAGATGGAATTCCCACATTCTAGAAATTTTAAGTTTCTTTGAGGCAAGTCAGGACAGAAATTTTCAGCTGTCAATTTCTCATAGGCATATTCTCTCTTCACTTTTTCTTTTTTTTCTTTTTTTTTCTTTTTTTTGACAATTTGTACTTGAATGATTGAAGACTGGCTCTATATGAGGAAAGACATAAGTAGAGAGAAATATTGATGGAAAAATAGCATTAAGTACTGTGTATCATTCTTCTAAAGTGAAAAGGTACAGAGGGTTCCAATTTATGTAGAGAAGGCAATTATGAAGAGATTTCATATTTTTTGTTAACTGACACTAAACACCATTTTCTTTCAATGTACTTTTACATACGTTTTCCTTTTTCTTTTTGTAATTTGGTCTTTCCTGAAGAATTTCAGAAGAGGTAAGTAAAATGAGGAAAATAAGAGTTTCATTGTATTCCTATTGTATTCTAGACTTGCTCCTCTTGCATATGAAAAATGCCTTATAGGATAAACATATTGAAAACTCAACATTTCAGATGTGCCTTTTCCATTATTGTATTCTCTAAGTAAGCATGTAAAATAAGTGGACACCATCTCATTTTAACAGAGAAGAAAATGCAAATAATCACTTCAAGGCTGTATCCGGCTCACATTGGTATAAATGGAACCAAGTTGTGGCTAAAGATTAAAATATGTGTATTACAATTCAGGCTTGTGAGTATATATAACAAGTTTGACTGCTAAAGATTGGAGCTCAAGTGCCATCATCTTACTGAGAACTGGTTTCACTGTACTTATATTTCATGAGTTTGAAAGCTGAAACAAACAAGAATAATGAAATCTATGTCTAAAAGGACTTGATTGTAATAAGAATAAATACTAAAAGTTACAGGCAGAGTTTAAAGACCCTTTATCCTTTGACAAAATTTCACAACAGACTTTATTTTCTCCTTACTGTAGTTAGTGCATTAGACTTCCACCATAAACGATCTAATTTTGACTTTCAGTATGTATCTCATTATTTTCTCTTGAAGTAAATCAGGCTTTGAGCTTCACCAAAGCATTTAGTAGTTCATTGTTTAGGGACATATGTGGCATAAAAAAATCCAGATTTTTTTTAAAAATCCCCCTCCTGCTACCACATGTAGTATTATAGACTCAATAGTATTTTTATTACTTGGAGTAGAAAAAAAGCAAATAGAATTAAAATAGTCTTTTTATGGAGCTTTTGAACACTTTACATTACACTCATGAACATCAGAATATACAACCAATTTCATAGTAAATGCGTGTACTTTACTGGTACACTAAAAATAGTGACTTTGGGACTGAGAAAATGAAACAAATGCAAAGCACCCATCTTCTTTGCCTTTTTCAGCCTTGTGCTGTGGGTTTTTTTCTTGTGACTTTCCTGCTGGATGGAGTTACCATTATCAGCTTTATTGCCTGCTGCTCTCTGGTCTGCACATGGAGAGGCTCCTGTGATCATTTCTGAACTTTCTCACTATATTTACATTGTTTTTTATAAATAGTACATCTTGGCTGAGCTTTATGTTTTTCTGTCTCTCTACTTAGTATAGGGAGCCCTCAAAATTACCCAGGAAGGCCCTTCCATTTTGCACCCATATTCCACACAGCTGTTTCTCTGGCAGACACAATGTGTAAAGAGTACCCAGAGATTCAGTTGCAATCTGTAAGTCAGCCTAAGTTGACAAAAAAACATTGTGAACACAACATTAAACAGAAGGGCTTCAGATGATATGCAAGGGTTAATTTTACTCAACATCTTTTCATTCCCAGTTTCCACTAGAGGTGGTAGATTTCAGGCCATGGCCAATCAGTAAAGGTTTTTCCCCTTATATGTGACTATTTCATATATCAGTTATTTTGAAAAACTGCATCTCTAAGCTTTGAAGTGTTGTCTTAATGTAAATATGTTGAAAGGTCATGGGAAATATGTGTCTCCAAGAATGACTTTTTTCCCCAGTACTTACCTTCAAAGGACATGTCCTCAGCTGTACACATGAGCTGTTCTCATGCCATTGAGTAGCTATGACAGTTTGCTCCACTGGAGCATCTGCATTCAGGTGAGTAAGTGTTCCTTCCTCCCTTCCTTGAAGCTTCTGAAAGTTGAAACATTAGCTTCAGGTTCATTTTTATCGGCACAAAACCAGAAGTGATGTAATCACCTCTTGCAGGTGTAGGTCTTCTTTTTTTGTTAACGTAGTATTTTGAACACTCTTCCTCGGAATGTCTAAAGGATTTTCCCTCTTGATCAATGAACAGTAATAAGTATTGCAGCAGATACATGCTTGTATTGGTTTAGCATAAATGGTAGGAAAAAAAACCAATTGTTGATCCTTTTTGGAACTGACAGCTAAGCTGGCCAATCAGGTAAAAAGTGTACACCCCTTGGGACACCGCTTAAATACAGGAATCTTGGGAGATTCATTCTCTTTTCCATGGACCCCCCGCCATGAGGTAACATCGCTGCCGGGCCGGGACGGGTCCGGGCCCAGGCCCCCGCTGGCCCCAGGAGTCGGGCCGGACCAGGGCGGCTGGATCAGGGCCAGCCCTCCGGATAGCCGGGCGGGCTCGGGCATCTGAGCTTGGCAGATGCCGCAGAGAGGG
>WBMY01018385.1:53778-105306 GCA_013397315.1 Donacobius atricapilla | reverse complement strand
GGGCGGGCTGCGTTTGTGGGAACTGGAAGCCACAAACAGGCTGTGTCTCTTGTGGAAAGTTACCAGAAGAATCAGGAGGGACTTGTCTCTCTCAAAAGACTGAAATGAAATACTATTTTATTAAGTGCTACTGACTTAAAAGTTCTGATACTTTGTCTCTTTGCATTGTTTTCGTGGAAAAGTAGATTGTTGCTAAGGAAGAGGGAGGTTGTCTTTGAGAGGGTTCCGTGGTTGGTTTTTTTTTGTTTACCTTTAGTGTATGTTAATAAATCTAACTGTTTTCTATTCTTAAGTTGAGCCTGCTTTCCCTTGGTTTTTTTTTTTTCAGTTCTATTCCACTAAAAAAAAAAAAATGAAAGTTAGATCCCCACACTACATTTCACAAAACAAATTTGGCGAATGTGATAACCACTACATTTTTTGGTGTTTCCGCCCGGTTATTGAATTTTAAACCATTACAATGCTGTTTTTAAGAAAATCGTAGATACTTCAATTATACAGATATTGTTACAGATATTTTACTTAATCAAAATGCCACTTTTTCTTGTGTGTAAACAAATGCTTCAGAAGAATAACTCTGACTTCTTTTTTAACTAAATAACATGGCTGATATTTTTATGCTAAAGAAAGCAATATTTCCACATCTTAATCTTTTATGGCTTACTTTTTAATGTTAGAGACATTTTAGAATAACTAAGATCTACTTTGTTGTCTTTGTGGTAGCTCTAGGTTTTCTAGTCATAATGATGTGAAGCTAATAATTTTTGTCAATCTTTAATTTTCCAACCTGCTTACACTGTAACCCTTTAAGACTTTTTTTTTTCCTTTAAAGTTTAAGAATGGGGAGCTCAAGCAGTGCTGTTGTACAAATATAATTGTCTGGTATGAACTTGTAACTTTAAAATTCCTTCTGCCTCCTCTTAATCTCTGAACAAGATATACTCTAAAGATTCTTGCTGACTGAGCAGTGGTTCCATGCTATCCTGAACCTTGGAAAAGGCCTATTAGGCATGTGATTATGATGCAGCTTTTAAGCTGTTTTATCTTCACTATTCTGATGACTTAATCAGCATTGCTATTTTTTTCTGAAGCTTTTCTGGTGTGCTCTTAACAGATGTGTCTTTACTGGCTGTTCTGAAGCCACTCCCAATCCTCAAACACTCCAGTCTCCTCTCACCACATGTTTTCCAAACGTGTCAGCTTGAATGAGGATATTTTACAATAATATTCATTATGATTAGACCAGGTTTTGTTAATCTGCATGTGGTAGATGAGTATGTTCTTTTTCCAGAAACAGAACATCACCGAAATGAGCCTATCAAGGTATTGATTGGCTGATGGGTTTATGGGTGAGATTGAAACCCCTGAGTAGGAAAAACTAGAGGGCACAATCTGTGATGGAAATGATGGTCGTGCTGCTTCACTTTACTAAGGATGTGGGCATCTATGTTTAGCTCTACACTATCAGAGAATCCCAGAATCACAGAATGGGTCAGGTTGGAAGGGATCACAGCAGGTCGTCTCATCCCACCTCTCTGCTCAAGCAGGGTCATCCCAGAGTCCATTTTACAGGATTGCATCCAGATAGTTCTGGGCTATCTGCAGTGAGGGAAACTCCACACTCTCTCTGGGTGATCTGTTCCAGTGCTTTGTCACTGCACAGTGAAGAAGTTCTTCTTCATGTTCAGGTAGGACTACCAGTGCATCCGTTTCTGCCCCTTACTTCTTGTCCTACTGTTGGGCATCACTGAGCAGAGCCTGGTGCATCCTCTGACCCCTCCCTGCAGGCACTGACAGACACTGATGTGGTCCCCTCTCAGTTGTCTCTTCTCAAGGCTGAATAGCCCCAGTTCCTTCTACCTGCCCTCTATTTTTTGTTCTATATGTAATTTTGTTTCTTTTTTTTTTTTGGTAGGTTTGTTTTCCCATAGGAGAAGCTACCAATTTGCATTAGCAGTGTTGCAAAAAATTCACCATGGGATGCACTAGGTAGAAAATTCAGGTACCTTTTTCCTATGTTCACTTCTTTCTCTTTGGTTTTCTGCAATTCTTGATCTGTAGGAAACCCAAAATTAGTCACAGAGGATGAAAGTTAATGTATTTTGCCAGTATATTACTCAGAGTTTCCTTTTTCAAAACATCATCTTATATTTTGTCTCACATTTTAGTACAAAGCTTGAAAAACATGAGATGAAAAATAATATTCTGCTTGATTGTAACCCAGTGTTAGTGTAATAACCAGCTCTGTTGGCTTTGCTTTTGCAGCTTATGGTTCCAAGCAGGTTGATGGAAAACATAAAAACAGTGAATGGAAATAAAATGCATCAGTCTGAGAAAAAACAGATGTGTTTTTTAAAGTAAGTCATTCCTCACAAGCTGATCAATGGTTTATGCTGAAGTTAAAAACATGCTGATAGGAATGATACAGTAGGTTTAGGGCATCCAGCCTTCAAAAAGGCCTCCAAAATCTTTCACCAATCTCACTCATAGAAATTGTGGTCTCACAGGGTGATTGAGAAAGTTATACACTAGTAGCCAGATAAAAAAATAGGGAGAAATTTAGGAATATTTGCTTGTTTCTCAGAGGGTTGTGGGGTCTTTTTTCCAAATTGGCAATGCTGTTTGGTGCTATTTTTATTCCTCTAAAGAGTGATCAGATTATTTTATCAACAAGTCAGTTAAAGCCAAAATGCAGAAGGAGATACTTTTAGGTACAGTTCCTACTAAAACAGTGCCCAGGAGAGGGAGTTCCCCCTCTCTTCCTCCTGTTCGCCGAGGAAATAAGCACCAAATCCCCACAGCAGAGCTGTTTGTGCCTTATCTCCTGGCCAGGCTAAATCTGCCTCCTCTAAGCTGTGCTGGGCTCCAGGGAAGACCCTTCCTAATCTCCTCCAAAAGGATATTGCAGCATTTGTACAAAAACCACCTTCTGGATTCTCCACACAGACTGTGTCATCAAACTTCATCTGCTGCTGCTAGGCATTGCCAGTTTTCTCTGGCATTTGACTGTCTGAGTTGTGCTGCCATTAATTAACTCTGCCACTTTTCACCTCACTCTTGCCATTTGATTAACTTTCCCATTGCTGCCTTTGGATTTTGGCCTTTTTTTAATTTCTTACTGCCATTTCATTAACTTACTCTGCCATTTAATTTAACTTTTGTCTTTTGATTTGTTTATTGTTGCTAGTGGATCTAACCTCATCATACCAGGCAGCCTGATTTCATCTTTCAGCTCTTCCCTTAGTCCTCAACTCTACCAGCAGCCAGATATTTCCCTAACAAAGGTTTCCTCATCTCTTTTATCATTTTTCCTCCCATTTCTTCTCTTCTGGTTAATATATATTTCTGGAAACATTAAATTTATCACATTGGTGGGGTTTTTTGTTTGTTTGTTTGCTCTTCTGTGGTTTTTCTAAGTTTTGGGTTTGTTTGGGTTTTTTTGTTTGTTTGGTTTGGTTTTTTTTTAAATGAGTTGTATTTAGGACATCAGGTCTTAAATACATAAACATGAACTTATACCATGAATGCCTTGGTCCTTCTTTTCCTTTGGATATTTCTATACTGCTACTTACACACAGTTTTATTTCTCTGGGCAGGCTGCACTGGATTACAGAAAAGTAGTATTTGAAGCTAGAATTGTGTCCCAAAAACACTATAAACATGTAACCTGTTTGTCCGAAAAGTTAAAAATCTGATTTTTGTAGATCCTGGGATATGTCTCTCACTCAATTCAATATATAATTACAATTTTAATAGCGAAAATTAATAAATATTCCTTTATTTTATAGAACGTTTTGGTAAAAGTCCTTTCTTGTTGTCTCTTAATCTTTTAGAAACTGCAGATTATTTGGCTCTGTTGCCACATCCTCATACCTCTCTTTATATATTCTCCTTTTTTTTTGCTATAGACCAGACTGTAAATAAGCAAGTCACATACATGCTCCCTTCTTTGTCATTTAGTTGTTAATATGGACTACACTTACTATCCACCCAGAGGAAAAAAATAATACATAGACAATGGGAAAGAAGAGAAAATGACCTTTTAAGCTATGAAAGGGGTTATGTTATGCCATGTATTTTTCAAGAACAAATTGTTCATTCCACAACCTAGCATTACTTGTGAGAAATGGAAGGATATTTGGTGACAATTATGGATGTAAGTTGATTGATTACACAATTCTTTACTAATCTTCTGTAGTGATTTTTTAATCTTCCTGAGGTTTCAGAGACAATGAAGAGCATTGAATATAGAAATCCTGTTAAGATTAATTTATTTATTAACTTAAACTAGCTTAGCTTACCTTTAAGTTTCTATGGTTATTAATGACAATTACAGCAAGATCATAATTTGAAATGACAAATCTTAAATCTTAAAATGTCTTCTACACCTCCACCTTCCTTTAGTTTATTCATCACAAGAGTCTGAAGGAGAGCTCTGCTTGAAACAGGTAAGATTTCAGAACATAGGTTGTCAACTCATTGCCAGAGTGCTCCTCTTTGTACACCAGTTAGGCTGGGATAAGACTTGCTTCTCTTTCTCCTCCCATTTCTTCCCAAATGTAAAAAAAATTCTTCCAACTTTTTTCCTTGTTAAACAGAATTGATATTTCTTCATTTTGCAACATAAGAGATGGGAAGTGGAAGCACAGGGGATTCATCACCTTGCAATGTTTAGAACACAGCCTGGTAGCAGTCTGAATGTCTAATCATCTAAAACCCAGCTATAAGGAATGGTGACTTTAATTTAGGAAAAGGGCTAAATGGCAATCAGGTAGCCCACTTAACTTACCCTAGTCCTCAGAGCTGTATTCCCACATTAGAAGTTTGTATTTGTTTCTGTGCTTTATTTAAAGAATGATAAGTTAAAAGAGAAAAATAAATAAAAGGAACACGATGCTGAGCTTAAAATTACTGGATCATCAGTAAAACAACATGAGGGTCAAATCAAAGCAAAGGCTGAACCAAATATTAATGAGCTATGTATGTAGGATTAAATCACCAGAACTTCATGCTGGTATAGGATGTGGTTTCAGGTGGGATTCATATTGTTAAAGCTGGCAAGTATTGTTTGACTCAATCTTACACAAAGATTAAGGATAAAAATCTTTACCCCTCTCTGGTGAAAATAGTCTCTTTTACAGTAAATGTTGTTCCTAGTGCAGGATGTAAGTCATCTGTTCTGAATTCTGCCTGACAAATGGAGAGTACTGAGAGATTTTAGATGGAGGTGCTGTATGGAAATGAACAAGTACAGAGAGCTCAGATGAAGTTTTTTAACTAAAATGTCACTATTATTATACTTTGGTCTTTGGAAAACAGATACCTTGCTTTACTTTTACCCAACTCTATCCATTTTTGTTTTGCACTTCCTCTTAAGTCGTAGTTAGACAAAGTGCTGTCTTTTGACTCAATCCCATGTGTTCCAGAAGGAACTCAATACCACCTCTTGAAAGTCTGAGGTACTTCTTAAATTGGACGGAACTCTTTTTGAATTCAGGATATAACGAACTCCTTATGATACGCTTTCAAAAGCAAATAAAGCGGTATGTTGAATTACAATGTGATAGATAATGACTCTAAAAACAAAAGAGTAAAAGTTCCAAATATTTTGTGCTTTGCAGTTCTGGGATCTCTTATTCCTGTGGCCATAGGTCTCCAGCAATACAAGAGCTGGACCAAAGTTCTGGGTCCCAGGGTTGGTCTCCTATGTGTCAATTGCTAAGACTGGTGTGGTCAATGACAAGGATTGTTACTTATTGATCTGAGAAGCAAAGCAGGGCATTTCAGATGTTACTTGTAGAGTCAAACAATGGGTTTTTCTCATGAATGATATTGACCTTGATAGACGACTTTTACTGCTTACTCTGTTTCCAAACAATTCTCATAGCCTTAACCAGTTCAGTACTGAAAACGCTAGAAACACTACTAGGTTTAACACTCAGAGCAGGCAATCCTCTATCCCTTTGAAATATTTCCATTTGGTGTGACAGTGGCCTGGAAACAGCCCCTGTTTTAGTTACAAATCATAGCTGCTCTATACAAAGTGCCTGTGAAGTAAGCAGACCAGTAACCCCCTCCTGTTGCTGCCATTATAGGTGTAAGATACTTCTCTTTAAACTATTAATGGTTCTCTCACTTGTGCATTGTTTCCATAATCTACAAAAGGCAAATTTGAGAAAAATGAACCATTTTGTATATCTTCACAGTGTATTTTAAATATGTATAATAGAAAAATGTCATTCCCAAACCCTCACTTGATCCTTCTTACATACACTTATAGATTAAATGACTGCTCAGGATTGTAGCAGCCCAGGCCCAGATTATATGACCAGGTATTACTTCAGGATTTCAGGGCAAAAAGTCCCTTGGGTGGTAAAATAAAAGAGAGATGGGCTCGATTGACCCAAAAAAGAACCACTTTATTAGGAAGCAAAATAACAAACAGCAAGGCAAGCACCATATAGTGGGTACCAAAAGGGTAAGGGCCAGGGTGTTACAGTAACTTATTAGGGTAGGATAAGGGTGGAGTCTGAGGGAAGGGAACCAACAGGGAGTGGGGATTGGGAATATGTAAAACAATGCGACAAAAAATAACCCGTTGGTAACCAGAACAGAGAATTTTCTAGTAATATTTACATAAGAATACATTTCCAGGGGGTAATGCAGGTGAGTCTTTGCTCACCATAACTGGAAACAATGTCCCCAAACCTAGGGTATGGCTTTCCATGGCCTTAAACCAAGGCTTTCTTCAACCTCAACACAGGATCAAAGAATTTGCCTTTCAGTTTTGAATTAATTTATTAAGCATAGTATCTGATATCATGCTGATAACAAAATGTATTAGCAATAGATCAAGTACCTCTGTGAAATAATATATGATGATGTCAGTCAATCATTCCATCATAATGAATAAGATCAGCATGCAGTTAACAAAGCATTGAGAGGCTAAAGACATATTTTAATACTGAATTTGTACTCATTTACAAAAACAGTGGCCTAATGAAAAATATATTTTTAGCAGTTTTCTGAAAAAATTGAAAATTCTAGACATATATGGAAAGAACATATCTGCTTCCTAGAAACACATCTATACACATATGATAGCAATACCTGGTTTCAGCTAGGGTAGGATTAATTTCTTCTCAGTAGCTGTTATCATGTTGTGTATTGGATTAGGAATGTGTATGGTATTGGTAGCACACTGATGTTTTGGGGTTTTGTTAACTGAGAGGGGTATTGAACAAGCAGCTGTTTGATGCTTAATTCCCAGCTGGGCTTAAGCCACAACAACCTGCAAGACTGCCCATACCTTCCATAGTGATGAAATTTTATTCCTTGTAGGACATCTAATGTTCTTACTGTGTTTGGGGATCTGTGAGATGGGCAAAATAACTCTTTTGGCTACCCAAAGGTATCTATAAAGCTCTTAGACTTTGCAAATACATTTCTGAGTGAGTTAAGATTACATTTCAGTGAACACATAGTCTATTTCTTCTCCCATTGTGCTTTACATAGATATGGCTTAGAAGTGGGGCGGAGCAGGTACATAGCCAAAATTAACCCAGGTATATTCGCAAGATTTATAATATGGCTCTTCAGCAGCCAGTAAGGGACCAAATCAGACATTTTCTATCAGCATGTTGAGTCAGAGATCTATAACATTCTTTAGGAAGCTGGATTCATCCCTATCTTTACTGAAATGAAAAATCAAATTTGCTGCTTTTTTTTTCCCCTTCCACTCTGGTAGAATTCCTGAGGTTCACAAAGCTTCACAAGATGTGTATTTTTCCTGAACTTAGGTACATTTTCTCAGCAAATTAAAGAGCTAGTAATGAAATTTAATTGAGTGTAATCAGTGCAGTATCTTTAGGAGATGGATTAATTTTCTTTATAAAATACAAAATACCTTAAAAATAAACAGCAAAAATGTTGTGGATTTAGCAGATTTAATTTTTTTTAGTTGATGCATGTGAGAAAAATCCAACTGTGTTATGAATATTTTGAAAAATTGTATTTAGATCTTGTTTGTATTTATGTCTGTGTAATCAGATCATAATCAAATAATTGAATTTGAACATACTTCTTATCTCCTCAGTGTACACTACCACAGGGGCAGAAGATGAGCTATGAAATCTATCTATCATGTTGGTAAGAGAAGGTTCATTCCAGAGATAACAGAAATGCTGTACGAGCACTCAGTCTTAGAGAGCATGAGTTCAAAGCTGGGGATTACAGTGAAACACAACAACATGTTGTTGAGAGATTTCCTACTGAAAATATTACAGCTTCTACTCTAGAATGGGGAATAGAAGGATTTCAAAAGTACTAAGCAGCATCCTCCGTGTTCCATATAAAGTGTTATAGTTACATAGGAGCTTAAATTGTGCCACTTTTAGTGAAGTCTAAACTGAAATCAGAGGTGTTACTATAGACCCGAGTGGACCTAAATCTGCTGTGTGTAGCAATACTAGGAACTGGGAATGTTGTAGCCATCACCTTGGAAAACAAGTAACTTCTGAGTGCTCTTTACCCATCACATGATGTAATTAGCATTACTATAAGCTCCGCTGAAAATTAACAAAGTTCAAAACTTTCAGCTGGGAGTGACTTTTCTCTCATCTCATCTATCACCATATCTCAGCCATTATCAATATTTTAATTGTTCCAGAATAAACAAAAAGTGGAAATGAATGGTCTTTTCATGTGTTATATAAAGGATTTTCTTTTGAAGCTTCAATTCTTACATCTATAAAATACATTTTAAAAATAAAGTGCAGATGAGATGAGTGACTATGAATACACCTTTGCAAAGACAATATGATCCCGAAAACAGTTATAAAATCATTTTTGCCACTACTGAAATAGCTAACCTTCATATCTCAGATGCCTGAAAACAAAAATGGCTCATGATTAAGCATATATTGAAGTTATGTTTGAGAAACTTGTCAAAAATAACATTTTTAATTTAATGATTTTTTTTTTTTTACTTTCCCATTGATAAAAAAGCTTTTAAACAAAGTTATGTCCTAAGTAGGGCCCTGGTAGCTACTGAAAAAAAACAGCTGCTTACAGGCATGTAATACCACTTTGTAATCTAACACATTCAAGATTGCAAAGATGTATGACATTATTCAATATCACCTTGACCTCATGTATCTTCTTGTTTAAATCTAAAAGGGAACAAAACATTATCTAACTTCTGCTCTGCCCACAGACTGGTGGGTATCATGGGAAGGAAAAATTCTTAATTAAAGACAATTAGGAAAATGTGGTCAGAAAGATGATGGTTTTCTCTGTATGGCCTCATCAAAAACATACACTCACTGGAGAAACATCACCTAGTTACGGATGAGATGCAGAAATGCATTTATGCAGGTCTTGCCTTGTTCTGCTCTTTGACTTCTTGAAGTCTTGGAAAGTGCGTTTCCTTTCAGCATTCTTGCCTGACACTCAGATGGGAGATGCAGAGAGTGAAGCACATTCTTGGCTGATCTTTCCTTGGGCACAGCTGTGGCTTCCAAGACACCTTTAAAAGAACTGTGGAAAATGTTCATAGCCACACAAGTTTCATCTTGCAGTGTTTTCAATACTTGTCCCTAACCCACTAACCTTGTTCTAGTTTTCTAATCAATGTAAACAAAAAAAAAAGTAAATCCTTTCTTCACATCATCTTGTGCAGACACACTTTAGTTATAGAAATATTGTCTTTCTCAAATCTTTTACCTTTTAGAACTTCTGTATGTTCTTGATGTCTATTTTCAGCATGTGTTTTCTTCATTATTCATTATAAATAGATTAATCTCATCAGTTTTGGCATTCTGTTTAACATTTATGTTTCATTTTCCATACACTTAATTGAATTCATTGTACACACATCTCACTTTATCTATTAATGACTGTTAATCTTTATATGGCTTCTGTGTCTTTGCAAGGATTATGGTTATATACATTCCAAAGAAATGGTTTTCTGTAAATGTCATTGATAGTCCTTGTTGTTCTTTTCAGGAGGACTAATAAAACTGTTGTAGTGGTTTCACATTCACTGAATTCTGTTTGCTAAATTTAGTGTAGTAATCTAAATATTTTTTTGCTGTGAAATTGGATAGGGAGAAAGAAGGCAAAGCAGGCCCAACTTAAAGATAAAACAGATAGATTTATTAACACACACCGAAAGAAAGGAAAAAAGAAAAAAAGAGAATTAAAATGAAAGCTTTCAAAGCACTCTCCTCCCCTACCACCAATGGTTCACTTTCCCATATACAACATAAAGAGAAAAAACCTGTAATTTTCAGTCAGTTTCACCATTTAAAAATAATCTTTCATCAGTTCTTTTAGGAAAGGAGTGTCTCTTAGAACTTCCATGGAGAATTCCCCACTGACAACATAGAACAGTTCTCCTGGGGGTCTCACCTCTCACAAAGACAGCCACCCAGGAACCTGCCTTTGTGAAGTCCCTCCCAACAGCAACTTTCCCAACACTGCATATGGGCCATATCGGCTTATTAGGGGTACTGTTTAAGGATACCTCTTCTAGTATAAAACAAAGATTCTCTTCTGCCATCTCTAAAATCATCTTCATCTCAAAAACTAGAGCTCTCCTTTCCCTTAGGAATAAACAGCTTCATATCACTTTCAACTAGAGCCTTACATCCCCCCTAACAGTATTCATATGTTACAGAAAAAGTAGTCCATTCTCCATAGTTTACTAGAGATGTCCAGCCAATTTTTTTCATTTTCATTCATTCCAGCCTCCTCCTCTTTTGTCCCAATAGTCTTTTCACTCTCTTTTTGCTGACATCAATTTCATGATGTGTCTCCTTATGGCTTAACCATTTTCACAGAATCACACAGAATTACAGAAATTCTAAGTTGGAAGAGACCTTCAAGATCATCAAGTCCAACCCATGCCCTAACACCTTAACTAGACCATGGCACCAAGTGCCATATCCAGTCTTGTTTTAAACACATCCAGGGATGGTGACTCCACCACCTCCCCAGGCAGACCATTCCAGTGGGGAATGCTTATCACTCTTTACGTGAAAATTTTTTTCCTAATATCCAACTCATATTTGCCCTGGCACAGCTTGAGACTGTGTCCTCTCGTTCTGTCTGTTGCTGCCTGGAGAAAGAGATCAACCCCCACCTGACTACAACCACCCTTCCGAAAGTTGTAGAGAGTCACCTCTGAGTCTCCTTTTCTCCAGGCTAAACAGCCCCAGCTCCCTCAGCTGTTCCTCAGCCTTCTTTTCCAAGCCCCTCACCAGCCTCATTGCCTCCTTTGGACACACTCAAGTGTCTCAACGTCCTTCCTAAACGGAGTGGCCCAGAAATGGACAGAGCACTCAATGCCCTTCCTAAACTGAGGGGCCAGAGCTGGACACAGCGCTTGAGGTGTGGCCTCACCAGTGCCCAGTACTGGTGGGAAGAATGACCTCCCTGCCCCTGCTGGCCACACTATTGCTGATACGGGCCAGGATGCCTTTGTCCTTCTTAGTCACCAGGGCACACTGCTGGCTCATGTCCAGCTGCTGTCACCAGTACCCCCAGGTCCCTTTCTGCCTGGGCACTCTCCAGCCACACTGTGCACAGCCTATAAAGTTACAAGGTGGGAGTTGTGGCCAAAGTGTAGGACTTGGCACTTGGACTTATTAAACTTCATCTTATTGGACTTTGCCCATCCATCCAACTGTTCCAGGTCTCTCTGCAGAGCCCTCCTGCCTCCCAACAGGTCGACACATGCTCCCAGCTTAGTGTCATCTGCAAATTTACTAATGAAAGACTCAATTCCCTCATCCATGTCATTAATAAAAAATAATGAACAGAGCTGGCCCCAGCACAGACCCCTGAGGAGCACCACTGGTGCCTGGCTGCCAGCTGGATGCAGCACTGCTCACCACCACTCCCTGGGCCCGGCCATGCAGCCAGTTCCTAACCCAGCAAAGAGTGCTCCTGTCCAAGCCGTGGGCTGCCAGCTTATCCAGGAGTGTGCTGTGGGAGAGTGTCAAAGGCCTTGCTGCAGTCCAAATAGACAACATCCACAGCCCTTCCTGCATCCACCAGCTGGGTCACCTGGTTATAAAAGGAGATCAGGTTGGTCAAATATGACCTACCCCTCCTAAACCCATGCTGGCTGGGTCTGATACCCTGGCCATCCTGTAAATTCTGTGCGATGACACTCAGTATAAACTGTTCCATTATCTTGCCAGGTACTGAGGTCAGGCTGACTGGTCTATAATTACCAGGATCCTCCTTCCCACCCTTTTTGTGAATGGGCGTCACACTGGCCAGCTTTCAGTCATCTGGAACCTCACCAGTGAGCCAGGACTGTTGGTAAATGATGGAGAGCAGCTTCACAAGCTCATCTGCCAGCTCCCTCATCAGCCTGGGATGGATCCCACCTGGGCCCACAGATTTATGAATACCCAAGCGGCTCAGCAGTTCTCTGACTGCCTCCTCTTGGATAATGGGGAGACTATTCTGTTCCCTGGCACCATCAATCAACCCAAGAGGACAATTGTCCTGAAGGCAAGTCATCTTCCCACTAAAAACTGAGGCAAAGAAGGCGTTAAGCACCTCCGCCTTTGTCATCTACAGTTACTAAGTTCCCTCCCTCATCCAATAAAGAACAAAGGTTGATCTTACCCTTCCTTTTACCATTAATATATTTTTAAAAACATTTTTTATTATCCTTTACAGAAGTCACCATTTTAAGTTCACACTGAGCTTTGGCCTCCCTATTTTTTTTTTCCTACATGCTCTAGCAGTCCCCTTAAACACTTCCTGAGAGACCGTACCCTCCTTCCAAAGGGTCATCCTCTTTTTATTCCTAAGTTCTTCCAAAATCTTCTTGTCTATCCAGGTTGGATGTTTACCTCGTCAACTTAGTTTTTGGCACACGGGGACAGTCTGTTCCTGTGCCCTCAAGATCTCTGTTTTGAGGCATGCCCAGCTTTCCTGAACTCCTTTGTTTTTAGGGGCTGCTTCCCAAGGAATTCTCTGAATAAGCCTCCTAAATAGGCCAAAGTCTGCCCTCCAGAGGTTCAGTGTAAGAGTCTTGTTGGTGTTCCTCCTGATTTCACTAAATATCGAGAATTCTATAATTTCATGATCACTCTGCACCAAGCATCCTTCAACCACCACATCTCCCACCAGCCCATCTCTATTTGCAAACAGCAAATCTAACATAATCCCTCCCCTGGTGGGCTCACCCACCAGCTGCAATAAAAAGTTGTCCTCCATACACTCTAAAAATTTCCCAGACTGCCTCTTTTCTGCTGTATTAAGTTCCCAGCAGATGTCTGGCAGGTTGAAGTCATCGACAAGAACAAGGGCTGATGATCCTGAAACATTATCTAGCTGCTTATAGAATAAGTCGTCCACCTCTTATTCCTGGTTGGGTGGACAATAACAGACTCCCAGTAGGATGTCAGCCTTGTTGGCCTTCCCTTTAATTCTTACCCACAGGCATTCAGCTCCATCTTCATTAGTTTCAATACCTATGGCATCAAAAGTCTCCTTAATATAAAGGCCACCCCTCCACCTCTTCCTCCTTTCCTGTCTCTGCTTANCTGTCTCTTCTGAAGAGCTTGTAGCCATCCAGTGCAGTGCTCCAACTATGTGAGTCATCCCACCATGTTTCTGTGATGGCAACTACATCACAGCTCTGCTGTTGCACCATGGTCTCCAGCTCTTCTTGTTGGTTACCCATGCTGTGTGCATTGGTGTACATCCACCTCAGCTGGGCTACTGACTTCACCCCTGACTCAGGCTTACCACCCTTGGGCCTGCTTCCAGACAGCCCAGCTGCATCCCCTTCCCCCTTCAAACCTAGTGTAAAGCCTGCTCAATGATGTCTGCCAGTTCACGATCTAAAAACCTCCTGCCCTTAACAGAGAGATGTATCCCATCTGATTCCAGCTGAGCAGGCGCCATAAAAGTTGCCCCATGATCAAAGATTCCAAAATTTTGCCGATGACAGCAACCCTTAAGCCACTTGTTAATGATGTAAGTTCTCCAATTTCTTTCATTATTTTTCTCTGCCACCAAAGGGACTGAGCAGAACTCTACTTGTGCCCCCATCCCATCAACCACCTGACCCAGTGCCCTAAAATCCCTTTTAATAGCCTTGACACTCCTCTTTTCCATCTCATCACTACCAGCCTGAAGTATCAGCAGTGAGTAATAATCAGAGGACTGAATCAAACCAGGAAGTCTCTCAGTAATATCCCATACTCAGGCTCTAGGCAGGCAGCAGACCTCCCTGGGGGATGGGTCTGGTCAACACATGGGGTCCCCTGTTCCCCTCAGAAGGGAGTCAACTACTATGATTACCCTTCTTTTCTTCTTGATGTTAGAGGTGGTGATCTGTCTTAGAGATGAATCATAATTTGGAAGCTCACTGGGCAGATAATTTTCTTCTAAATCATCTGTCTGGCTCTCTAGATCCAGGGCCTCATTCTGAAGTGGCACCTGGCTAGGGGGTGGGGGTAGGGAGGAGTTTTTATTATAAACTCCCCAAGCAGGGACCCATTTCCACTCCCCTTCATCTACCAGGTGTCCTTCTATTGCCTGACAGTAAGAGGCATATGAGTCCTCTGACTCAGTCATAGGTCTCCCTTAAAGATGGAAGGGCTGAACTCTACCAGTCTATTTCCCTTTCACTTTCCCTGATACTCCTTAATCTTTCAACTTCCTCCTTAAGCTCGGCCACCAGTGAAAGGATGTCATTCACCTTTTCACACTGCAGGCAGGCCTCCTCCACAACACCCCCTGAAACCACCAATTAGCTCAAACACTCTAGGTGGGAATGGGTCTGTACAGACACATCCTTTTTGGAGGGCTCCACTTGGTCATATACACTTGTACCAACCACAGTTTTTGACCATGTTGAAACCATTACTAATAGAAACCCCCAAAACCAACCAGCCAGCAGAAATACCTCAAACAACACACAGCACACCTTACTAGCGAGAAAACTTACAACCCTGCCTGCACAGACTGCTGCGCAAACTGCTGTGGCCATGCCCCAGAGACGTGCCATGCCCCTGTTTGCCCGCTCCGGGTCGCCCAGAGTCCTCTTATAATCAGTCACTCAGTAACTAAAGAAGCTCTACCCCTCATTCCTAAATGACTCACCAACTTTTTCTGTTCTCATTCCGGGAAGGGCCTGTGCTTTCCAAGTTCCATCTGCCGGCAGGAAAGAGTTAACATTTCTTTCCCGGGCCTGCAGACGGTCACTCTCAGATGGTGACCTCTGCCAGGCGACAGCCCCTAGGATTTTCAAAAGCCTCGCGGGGATGGAGGAAGAGAACTCAGGACAAAGAAATTCCGAGCAGCCTGGCTGGTGAATGTCTCTTCTTTCCACCCCTGGGTCTCATGCAAGGTAGCCCAGCTCGCAGATGCCATCAGAGTCTGCTGGCTCCCCTTGCTCGCTGCCAGCTGCTACCGGGCCTGGCCATGGCCTGGCCCCCGCCGCCGTGGCCCCCAGCACACGGCCAGCCCTGCCGAGCTGCAGCCTCCCCTCTCCCCCGCCGGCAGCCGGGGAGAAAAGGGGCTCAGCCAGCAGGGCCAGTCCCTGGAGACCCAGGGGGCAGCAGGGCCTATGCCAGGCCCCGCTGCTGCCCACAATGTTACCTGGTGGCTTGCTGGAAAAAGAGAGAGCGGCTTCCCAAAATCCTCCTATATTTAAGCTGTATTTACCCAGAGGTGTACACCTGTATTTAATTGGCTAATCTGGTTGTCAGTTTCAAAGAAGATCATTAATTGGATTTTACAGTCTATGCTAAACCAATACAACTGGTTCGCAGGCAGAGATCAACATCTTTGAGTTGAAGCCTATTAGAGCCTTTGTCTATCTTTTTGTCTTGGGCCTGCCATGACTGTCTTACCACATTTGTGAAGCTCTCTGCAAACTTTTCCTATTTCCCATTCTTTCTAATCATAGAATCATTTATGTTGGAAAAGGCACTTAAGATCAAGCCCAACTATTAATTTAGTACCACCAAGTTCACTGCCAAACCATGTTCCTAAATGCCATATCCACTCTCTTTTTGAACACTTCCAGGGATGGTGATTCCACCATTTCCCAGGGAGAACTGTTCCAATGTGTGTCAACCCTTTCAGAAAAGATCTTTTCCCCAATATCTAATCTTAACATAATATTTATATGATATTGGGTGTTGAATGAGTTTCATATCTCTTTCCTGTCCACAAAGACAAATATCCTTCATGAAAAAGGTCAAAATGCCATCCTGAAAACAGCACTATTTATAAAAATAAAAATTATTCTGTCTGACTGAGGGAGATATCCAGTTCTCATTATAGCACAGAAAATGAATAGAGAATATCCTGGTCTCACTGCTGCAGACTTTTCTTATTACACTGAGCTCTGGTCTTCTGCAACAGCTTGCGGTAATCAGTTGTGCAGGATTTTTGTGCTTCTGGTAAAAGTATTCACTGCGACAGATTTTCTGAATGTTAAGTCAAGATAGTCCTCTCTTTCTTTAATAACTGTGAGTGAAAATTAAACAAAACAAAACAACAAAATAAACCCCAACAATAGTAAAAAACATACAAAACCCCCCAAACCTGAAACAAATAGAAACCCAAAGGTTTTTATCTTCCTATGTACCAGTTCCTTTACTGCAGAAGGTTCTTCTACTCTACTGTTATACTGCAGTTTAACTGCTAAACACTTCGCTGAGTTTCAATTTATATTCATTATTACCCACTGTAGCTGCTATATTCTGCTGGGTTTTCTCTTTCACCTAATCATAGGAAGCTGACTAAGTAGCATCAGTTCTTAGACAATGAAATTGAATTATTCTTCCAACCTATGACTTTTGGCTCCTAACCAGAAGGCATACTAATATATAAAGCTTATTCACACAGAGAGATGCTCTCAAGCTATTTCTAAATGCACTTTTAGATATTAAAGTTTCAGACTGGCTGCATGATATTGCATTCATAATTTATGTCAGATGCTCATAATCACTGTTGACTTTAGGAGAGTTCATAAGTAACACTTCACCTTATGCTTCTAATGAATATTTTCATTTTATCTTGTATATTAATCTTCTCTGGTGTTCACTTAGTAAAAGCAGTCTTAAGAAGTGTTGGTATAAAATCAGGCCATCTCAGACAATTGATATAATTAGAGCATTATTAACTCATATTGTAGTCTCAGGAGGCTATATTCTTTGATTTCATATTTTTCTATTTTGATAAATTCTTTTGAGGAAAATGTATTTTGGAATTTCAGGATGAATGCAGAAAATAACAGCATTTGATGACCTATTTAATTTTCTCTGTATGCCCAAGTTCTAAAACAGTGATGTTATACATGGTTGGGATAAACTCAGTATTCAGAAGAGGTTTCTTACCCTCAGCTTGCATCTGGAAGATAGAACCTCTTTTAATATATTCTAATACATTTTTATTTTTCACATCAGAGTTCCTGATTTAAAACTATGTCAAATGCCAAAGTATGTATAAATATCTGCATATCCAGGTTATAAAAAACATCCTTGTTCCAACTATTTTACAGCTTGAGCAGGAAAGGAAATCATTACAACAAAGAAATTCAGGTACACTGAGATTAAGATTTATTATGCAGATGAGATTAAAATAAAGTATGCAGTCATCTGTTACCTATGCCTGAATTGAGAACCAGTGATTTTATTAACCAGTGATAACTAGTGATTATTTTCAAATAATTAATAACCAGTTCTGAAACTCATGTCTTCTCTAGATCAGACTGGTGGATCTGAGCTGTGAATGTTTAACCTGAAAAGTACTATGTTGATTTACATCACTACATGCAGCCTGCCTTTTGGTCCAAATAACTGGACACACTCCCTGCCATTTATATTTATTCAAATCTCTCATCACCACAAAAACCCATTCCCTGGTATTTCCTCTTCCAGAGTGGAGATAAACAGCAGTGACAGCATATTTTTGCACATAATAAAATAATCTCGCTTTCCATCTCTCTTGTGGTGAGAGACTATGGAGTAAAAATCTACAGTCAGACAACAAACAGAATCATAAACCATGGAATCCTTTGGGTTGGAAGGGACTTCAAAGATCATCTAGTTCCAAAGCCCTCCTATGTGTAGGGACACCTTCTACTACATTTCTTAGAACTGCAGGTTGCTTAGAGCTCCATCCAACCTGGTCTTGAACACTTCCATGGATAAGGCAGCCACAGCTCCTCTGGGCAGCCTGTTCCAGTACCTCACCACACTCACAGTAAAGAATTTCTTCCTAATATCTAACCTAAATTTCCCTTCTTTCAGCCTGAAGCCATTACTCCCTATCCTATCACTACAGCTCCTGAGTCCATCTCCAGCTTTCCTGTAGGCTCCTTCAGATACTAGAATGTTCTTTGATGTCTCTTCACAACCTTCTCTTTCCCAGGTTGAATAGCCCCAGCTTTCAGCCTGGAAGGTGCTCCAATCTCCTTATCAACTTCATGGTCTCTTTCGGGGCTATGAGCACTCACTGATGGCTCATGTTGAATTTTTCATCAACCAACATCCCCAAGTCCTTCTCCTCTGTGCTGCTCCCAATCTCTTCTCCACACAACCTGTGGATGTGTCAGGATTGCCCTGACCCAGGTGTAGAGCCTAGCACTTAGCCTTGTTGAAATTCTTGAGGTCCACACAGACCCGCCTCTCCAGCCTGTCAACGTCCCTTGCAACCTTTGTCACTTTTGCAGTGCAGGTTTTGGAGGAGAAAAACACACATGCACATCTACCCTACTGAAAGGTGGTAGTTTTAAATTATTAAGGGTTATTTTATAAAATGTGTAGTAGTGTGTTTTATAATTTGTGTTGTATGTTAATTTGTGGTTCGGTCCATGTACCCCCATTGTTATACAAAATTTGGTTGTACCCCATTATCCCCTCCCCACAGCCATGTATCCATTCCCTATTCCCCTCCTTCAGGAACATGTCTGTCAGCCCAGGGGTCCTTCCCTGCTGCCAGGGGGCTCCTTGAAGGGCGTCCCTGTAGCCAGAGGGGTCCCCCTCCCTTTCAGGGAGACTGGCCCCCCCAAGGTGTCCCTCACCCCTCGGGTTACTCCCTGCTTTACCCTGGTTGGTGAATCCTTTATCTCCTTCCCTTCCCCCACCTGAGCATAAAGTTACTGTTCAGCCCTTGTTCTTGGCTCTGCCAAGAAGAGACCTTGAGGTGAAAAGGTCCCGTCAGGGGCCTGAATAAACTTGTGTGCCAACCCCTCTGCAGAGACCTCCTTTCTCTCCTCAGCATCGTCGCCTTAGCCCTTGGGCCAGTGCTGTGAGTTGGGTGCACTGAGGAGCCCACTGGATCAGCCCGGTCTGCGTGGCACAGAGCTGTACCTGCTGCTGCCTGTGTGCCAGGGTTAGCCCGGGCTGGCAGAGTGGACACTTTGAGAGGCACAGCGACAGCAATGTTCTTGTCAGGATGTGTGTACCAGCAGTCTGATGTCGCCCTGATTTCTTCAGCCTTCTCTCCTGTTTCACAGTTTCATGTTTTGGGTTCTTTCTCATGCTCTGGTCTGTAAACACTGGCCAATGTTATTGTAGTTTCAAGATAGTTTACATTCTTTGTCTTAGAGATATGGACAGCTGATGGACAGTTGTCCTGACCAATGGGATGGGGAGAAGTGACAACCTTCTCCCCCAATCCCTGGCCTTTGTAGTGATACTATATATTGGAGTCAGACTTCCAAATAAAGTAGAGTATTAGTTCATGCCTTCTAATCAAAGTGTGAGTGTGTGTGTGTGTGTGTGTGACGTACTGTGTCAGTCTCTGGTCATTCTGACCACTCTAACTGTCTTTCTGTGTCATATTCCTCTGTAAACCCTCTCTCCCAATTCTTACTTTTTATGAAAAGTACAAAGGACATGTGAGGGACAAGGAGGGGTGCTGAGTACAGTGCACTGAGTACAGTGCTGGATGCTCCCTGAGAAGCTTCTCATAGGCTGCTAATTTAGGGTGCAACAAGTCACCAATTAACTCTTTTCCTGAGAGCTAGTTGATGCAATGATCTATGAGTTTCCTTCCTCTCCTTCTCCAAGGTGCTGGCAGAGTCACAGCATGCATCTGGGACTGCTGCTGAAGGGAGCTCCATGCAGTCCAGAGGAGTTTCCTGGGGCTGTCGGGAGTCTGCAAGGAGGCAGTGCAGTGGCAGGTGTAGGACCATGATTTGGGGATGCTGTGCTTAGCATGGCTGTGCTGGGATTATGCTCCCAGTACCACCTCCCTCCCTACCAAACTCCAGACAAAGTCCTTGACTAGTTCTTACAGAGAAGCAAGAAGTTAAGGATCGGGTGTGCTCTTGTGGCCAGGGCAGCCCAGGGGGGAAAAAGAAATGGGGAGAAGGAGAAGACGTGAAGGAGGATTGATGGCGGGGGAAGGAGGGTAGGTGGGGTGGGGAAGGGTGGCTAGAGGCTGGTGAGAGCAATCAGAGCCTGCTGGAGTACCCATGGTGCTGGCCATCCTTAACATTGTGCTTTTTCAAATACTCAAAATTCGGTTTTTAAGCAACAGGAATTCCACTACTTGTTTAATTTAAAACTTGAGGAAAGGGGTTGTCCACCTTCTGCAAAAGTGCCTCTTTATACATGACCCAGATTTTCTGAAGAACTGTGTATATTAGTAAGTCATAACAGGGATGGTCTTAGAATAAATATGTATAATTTCAGAAGTAATTTTCAAATTTAGTCAGTCAGATCCAAGTGGCTGTAGATAAATCTACTAACCATTTGGTTTCTAAATTATGAGACAGAATCATGAACAACAGATGTTTTGTGATGAGGACTGACTAAGAGCTAAGTACTTCTATGAGCTCTGAATATTTTAGACCATGACAGCCTCCTCGGTAGCTGGGCATAATAATTACCCTTCTTCCTCCAGCTCTCAAATCTTATGCTGGAGATGAGAGTGTAGTTTGTTATTGCTACTGAGACTCTTGCTCTAAATTTTTAAACATCTGCCTGTAATTTTGTTAGAGACTTCAATTTTGTTTCCTCCCCCTACTTCCCTATCTTCAAGAAGTCTGCTTTGGAAGTATAATCAGCTCTTCAGCATTTTTATTTTGTTCTCTTTTGAAACAAAAGCACTGTAAATCACTAGAAAATGCTTTCCATTGAAAAATATTTTCCCAGCAGATAAAATTCACCCTTCGAAAATCACTTCTCTCCACCGCTGTGATACATGCAAATTTTGTTTTACAAACAATGGTTTTGGTTTGAAAATGAAAGAAAAATTGCACTTCACTGGCTGACATTATTTTGCTTGGCTTTATAGAAGACTGTAAGAAGGCTAAAATCATCACTTACAAATAATCATGTGTCAATGTTTACACAGGTCCTTTCATATGATGGTACAACCTGGATAGAGATTATGTCCTTAGAAGTGTGAAAAGCAGGGTCCTCTTTAGCACTGGACCTATTTAGTCCTATTTAGGCTGTAGCATCTCAATGTTAACAGAGGGTCAAATCTGCACTGATAAAAATTGATGTGGACATACTGATTTTGATCAAATATTGGTACAAGGCAGATTTTACTGTCTATGTTTTCCTCATCTCAGTGTTTTTACATTTCTGAGGCTCATTATGTTAATTCTAGTACTACTTAGATTTGATCATAACTACCAACAAAGTGCATATTTCAAGAACTACCTTGAATTTTATTGATGAGAGTAATGCTGTCATTCCCTGACTAGAACTCTAGGATTGACATCTCTTTCATGTACAAAATATCCTATTGGTGCCTAGCTTTGTTCTTGCACTGTCAGTAAGGTGGGATTCTGGTGCCTGGTGTTCAAAAGAGCGGGATTCAGTTACACCTTCACCACTGAAAATTGGTCTGCTAGAGCAAACAGGTTATAGACCCTCATACTGCAATGATGAATATTGGTGTAAAATTAAAAGTCAGCCAAGACACGCAGCATGTAGTGAACCAACAATTAAAAGTGTAGAAGTATTAGATTAGTTTTATATAATATAGGCAGCTCTTGATTTCATGCTGGATATTTTACCCATAAGTAATGTGACAATATTCACTGTCGCACAGCAAATGTATCTTTTGTGCTCATTTCAGTTCTATTAAAAAAGGGTGTTTATTGAATTCCTCTATGATATTAACTCCTGTTAAGTAATAAAAGAAAGCAGTGGACTCCTAGTGGTAAAACAACGTGAAGAAAAAAGCAACAACAAATATTATTCAAATTCTGAAAAGTTGAACAATGTCCAAACTTTGGTGCAATCTCATGTTATGCAAAATGTGTGTTCTAGTGTAGAAATCTTGCAAAGACACAGTCCATTTTATTAAGGGTGTGTGATTAACAACATAGATGTTTGTGTAAAATGAATTTATAATTTTAATGCATCAGTTAGATAGTCACTCAATGCAATTAAATTACTTGATGGAGCAGGCAGCGGAATTTTAATGGGCATTTGCCTTCTACATTTTCCTCTAGAGATGGAGGTTTTTAATAGGAAACATTGTGGGCAGAAAATCTGGAGAGGAGCAATGTACCATAAAACTGGAAAGTAGCTTGTCTTACACAATTCAGTTTTCTGCAAATACTGCTTCATATATGTATAGAAAAGAAAAAAATCCCCACAAACCAGAAAAAGTACTCTTAAAAACATAATGGGTTAATAAAAGGTTTTTAAAAATCTACAGAATGTGTTTTACAAATTCTTCTCTCAGCCATGTCGTGAAGAATATTTCTTCACAGAGAAGATGGCTGCAAGATTGACATAGATGGAGTTACATTCGATAATTTTATGTTGATTAGCATATGCTTAATAAAAGGTTTTTAACATATTCTCCATTCTAAGCATGACACTCAGAGAAGTTACAACAATATTGATATTTTTTTTTTTACTGTGACAGAAACCTGGGTACAGTGGTTCTGCAATTTTAAAATCATCCATAAATACAAATATGAGAATTAATACCACACTTATTTTTATAAAATGGAGATTATAATGATTATAATGAGTAACTCTTCTTGCTCCCATTCATTTGAAAGTACAGTACTTGTTTTTCTCATAAGTGTCACCTAAAGTGATGCTTTATTTCCTCCCCCTATAAAAGAGGAAAATATATTTTAATTTTTATTTATATAGTTTAGCCTGAAATTTTATTTTATCTTTATATAGTCTCCCAGGTCAGGCATTGTGACGCTGATGTTTGGCTCTTCAGAATACAGGACTATAATAATACTTTTTTGGCTACTAGTACTATCAGTAATGTGACTGATGATGCAAGATTTGCAGTTCTAACAGGTGTTATTTTCTATCTGTTTGTCACTTTCACCAATCTCATCCTAAGAAGGCTGTAGTGTTTTTATTTTTTAATGAATTTCAATGCCATTTTTCCTCACTTAAATTATCCCCAGGTATATGATACAGATAATAGCTAGACTTTGGGCTCATTTAACTTTCACTGTAATCCCAAATCCTTTAGCTGACGGAGAACACCAGTACCTTAATCTCATTTTATCCTTCAGGAGATTGACATTCTCTGGTTCCATTTGATGACAATAAAAAAATATGAAAGGCAGAACAAACTCATATTGCTGTGGGCAATTACTTTGAAAGAAATCAATCCCTGCCTTTTTCAGGGAGCAGGTGTCCTTTGTTTGGCTATCGTGTATGCCATGTGATTATGAAGAGAGCATGGAGTTTTGGAGGGCCCCAGACGTTAAAATACCAGGAAAAATAGCATGTGCTTGGTTGGCACCCTCAATCTTTTGGGATTTCTGAGATGTGTTCAGATACATCATTCTTTAGTTCATGTCCTCTTCTTTCAAGACTATCAAGTTCCTCCTTCCTCAAGAGCATCCAGTGACATTTTTTTCTTGGCAGCAGGACCAAAACTTCTACAAGCAGGCCTACCCAGGGCCTAGTCTTAATGAAGCACGTAAGGATGGAAATGAGGTTTTTAGGATAATTCATTTACAAATTTAAGAAAACAGGATATCTTTGTAGATATACAACTCTTTTCAATTCTCAAGGCTCACAAAGCTTCATTTTTAAATGATGGTGGCATTTCTTTATCTACTTTTTCCTGGATCTTTAGCTATTTTAAATTAGCTCTGATTAAAATTTGAGAAACTTTTAAAGAAAGCAAAACTAAATACTCATCACATTTGTTGTAGCTCATTAACCTGCTCCTGAACTAATTTTCTTTTTATGTTTTCCTAATATTTGTGGGTACACAAAGAGTTTTGTTCATTCCAAAAATCCTTTCAAACCTACCTAATGCTGTTTAATGTGAAAGCTACTGGAGAATCCATATTGCTTGCAGTGAACAAGCCAGCAGCAATCAGAAAATGTCCATCATTATAAGGAGATGGAGATATTCACTATGAAGTACAGTTGTTTCACAGAAAAAAAAGAGTTTGATTGGTTTTGCTCATTTGTATTTGTCTGGTTGGTTTTGATTTTTTGGGTTTTTGTTTTTGGTTTGGGGTTTGTGGGGTTTTTTAGGGTGTTTTTTTTTGATTGTTTGTTTGTTTGTTTTTGGTTTTGTGTTTGTTTGGTTTTTTCTTAACTAGACAGTTTCCACAAAGTATTTCCAGAAAGACAAGTCTTTCTACATCCATTTTTAAGATCATTAATATTTGTCTCTATCTACAACAGACCTTTTGAAAAGTTAGATACCTTTTAGTCATACAGGGCTTAAGCACTGTCATTCTCTTGCAAGGTTCTTGTTTTCTTTCAGTTCACACAAAAATTATGTTGAAGTTTTTAAGAACTCCATACAAAGCAGTCCACTCCAACCACCCCTATGATTTGAGGTGGCTACAGGACTTGAAATCAGATGTACACTTATTGGAGCCATTGTAAGGACCATCCCACATATCAATCTCTTCATAGACATGCAGAAGGTTCTGAATTTCCACAGGTTTTCTTCTTCTCCTACTGACAAGCAAACCTCTCAGATTACCTGGGTTCAGGTTCTAAATTGAGGAGTGATAGAAAAAAATCAACAAAATTCTAAAGAATGGGGAGACTTTTTCTCAAAGCTTGCTTTAAGCAGTGATCTTACACTGATGGTTTGAAGGGTTGATGTGGTTTAGAGAATTTTCAAAAGTTATGTTGGTGGAGGAAAGAAAAACAACTAATTTTCTTCTAATACATTTATGTAGAGATCTGGTTAGGGTGGAGCATGCAGTTGGTGACAGGCAAAGAGAAACAAGTTTGGGTAGAAATGTTGGGGACCCAGTTCGCATCTCACTGGAAGAATGTCCAACTGTAGAGAGGCCAGACAAGCAAGGATAAGGAGAAAAAAAATGCTCATTGTTATTTCAGAACTGTGCTTTATCCATCCCAAAGTGGAGTAAATCAGTTGCTGCACTTGGCCTTCTCTGGCTGGGATTCCTAGAGACCTCATCCATGCCATTCAGTCAGGCAGACTGTGTTGGCAAAAGGGATAAGGGACACATGCCTTCCCAGAAGTAGGAAAGTATGCATTATCCTGCCTAAGTAAGTTCTTGATCAGTACATATTTGAATATTTTTCTCTGTTTTGCTGAAATAGAGTTTTTCTAATTTGATGTTCAGACTGATGTTCTTTGTCATGGGATTTGAGACCTTTCCCACGGATAAGTTGCTGTCTCTTACCATAGCTGAATTGCTCTATGTGCTTGAAAGCAGTTGAAAGGTACAAAGGCATGAATTATATATTCCTCATAAATGTAAGAATGGAACACTCATAACATCAACTATTGTCAGGTTGCTGAGAGAGCTCACAAGAGGTGTGATCTTTCCTGTCTCAGGTTGAAGTGGTGGATCTGAGGAGTGTGGAGAGCAGCATGTGGATGCGGCCTCAAAACCCAGGAAGCTGCAGGGTGCTGCTGATCTTGTAACCTCCCAATACCTTTACCCTTTCTGGAGAACCATCCCTTCATTAAAGTTTTCGTGTACAAAACACACAAGATAAACAAGATAAAGAAAACAGTGCCATGTTACTATCCAAACATGGGACTGTTGCCTCTTGATGCAAAATAAGGAGTGAAAAGAGTAACTGTAAAAGAAGCGTGTTTAGGAACACGATTTCCTAGGTCTGGGAAATAGCTCAGTAGATGTCATTCCTTGCTGTCTGCACTTGAAAGACCAATCCTTTTCCACTCCTCCAATTAAAAACAAACAATTGTCCTTGCAAAGAGAGCTGCGATAGTTAGGACTAAAGTTTGAATTGCCGTAAAGAAGCATAGATAGGCAGGAAAAGAGCATCTTGTGGGCCTGGCAAGAGATCAACTTGCAGCCTTCAAGTTCTCTAGCAGCCCAGGTCAAGATAAAAGGAAGATGGATCATTCAGGATAATTGCCTAATATCCCAAGTACTGCTGTATGGGACACAAAGGGGAACTTAAGTGTCACAGTGAGGGTATCTGTGACAAACCTTTAGGTCCCCTGACTTCAGGACAGAGGGTGGCAAAAAAATAATTAGGAGCTGGAATGATGGTTAGCACCAGGAAAAGAACACTTTAATAATGGATAAAAGAAAATGGGGATGGTGCCCCAAAACCATGCATGGTACCCAAGAGAGCTCCATGGGTGTAAACAACCAAAGACGTGGAACTGAGGAAAATATGACAATATATAGGGTAGGTCTGAGGGTAAGGGTGCAATCAGAAAGGCGAACTGGGAACATAACCATATTTGTACAATATAACTGACCAATCATAAAGGCATGACGTTTTATGGAACAACCTCATTAGCATGCAAACTCGTATGAACCTTTACTACTTGCCACAGCTAGAAAGGGGTTTCCCGTGGCCTTAGGTTAAGAGTTGCCTCAGCTTGGCCAACTCCCACACTTATGTACCTGGCCTCGGGATGTTTCTTTGCTACTCAACAGCAGCTGGCTAATTTGGGGAACCATCTATCTCTCTTTTGGCTGACTAATTCAGGGGAGATGAATTTGGATTCAAATCACTGAAAGATATTCTTTCATTTTGATGGCCTGGAGGTAACCTCAGAGCTAAAGAGCCATCTCTGATAGTCTCTTTTGATCTGGAAGTAGTTTTGAAAACAAAGTATTGAGTTTTTTAATTTTTATTTTTTCCTAATAACATATTTAAAGACTTAAATAATGGTTAATTAAAAAGGCAATTAAAAAAAGAAAGGAAGCCTTTTCAGCTTTTAAGAATGTTTTTCTCTACAGATCAACAGCAATTGTCAAGGAAGATAAGGCTAATTGTCATTAATATCATTATCAATGCTTTACCTGTGCAGAGATATACTAAATGAAATTACCCTAAGTGGCAACATTTCCCAGAGGTGAATGCTTGCACTCCAATACACACATCTTGTGAGAACCACATATTTGCCTATAATATGAAAGACATTAATATGAATACATTTAATATAAATTTAATATAAATTCATATATTTTCAATATATATGCATTTAATATATTTCATATCTTTCATATAAATATGAAATACCTATGGATATTTGCTCTTGTATTTAAGTTGGTTGAGGCACAGGGGTCTTAAGTGTGGTATCCACAATCACAACTAATTCAGGATTGATGCAGAACTCATTGGCTTATCTCAGGTTGCTCCTAACCAGAAGGAAAAAGNGAGGAACCCACTGGATCAGCCCGGTCTGCGTGGCACAGAGCTGTACCTGCTGCTGCCTGTGTGCCAGGGTTAGTGCGGGCTGGCAGAGTGGGCACTCTGTGAGGCACCAGCGATAGGGCATCTTAGGGCAATTCAAAGCCTCCAAGGTGCCAAGCATATTCTATTCACCATGAGAAAAGAGCCAGCTAAACATGGAATTGTTTCCCATCCTTCTGTTCTCTTGCTTTTTACAGGAGAGGAAAAACATGGATGGGCAGGAGGGCAGAATCGCTGATACACTAAGGGATACATTTAACTCCATGCAGGTATGTCCATCTCTCTGTCATTTTTCATCTGCACATAAACCCAGTTGTTTGGTGGCCTATTTTGCTAGTTTATTTGTGTGAAATGGATTTGACTTAGTCCTTCCCTTCCCTGAATTACCGCTTTAGTGGCACATCTACTATATGTTTTATGTGATTGTAAAATTAAGTTCTGAAGATCTAAAAGTAAAATATATAAATATCAGCTTTTAGCTTTCTTCTCTAAAAAGCATTCTTTGTACATACACAATGCAGACTGACCCTCCTCATACAAGCTTTCCACAAAGAAAACAGGTTATTCTGAAAATTTTAAATGCTAGCATTATTCCTGTTTAACCTTGGCTTCGGGGTACAATAACAGGCTGTTGAATCAAAGTTCTACTCTTGTTTTTCTAGAGTTTTGATTAATATGAAGAAAACATAGAGCAATAGATAACATATATCAGCTCACTGGGAAAAAGTGTAATCAGAGCAGCTTATTGACTTCACAAAAAAGAACAGTTTGCAATAGGTTTCAGGTGTCTCCTTCACTTAGGTTTGTTTTTGTGCTGTGCATTTCAATAACTCGGAGCATTTTTATGTTAACTTCTCAGTTGCTTCCTGGGGAAATTTTGATACACAAGTGTTAACAAAAGAACTTCCAAAGGTGTGAAATTCAGATGTATTTTACTTATAAAGTAGTACACAGTGCTATTTCAATGCCATTTTCCCCTTTTTGTGTTTATGTTGTATTGCGTTAGTAAATAACCATGGAATTTGTTCTCTGTGAAATAAAAATAATAACCCTGACTTAATTCAATTAAAAGACCAAGTCAATTAATTTGAATAATTATAGCGAAAAAAAAGACAAAAGCATGGATTGTTTATTTTTTTACCAAGATTATCTTTTATGCTCAAGTCTTAATTTTGTACTTCACAAAATACAATGAATAGCACAGTAATTTAAAATTATGCTTGTCATCTCTGTTCATAAAATGAACAATGAAAGAGAACTTTTATTGGTTAGTAAGTAGATGACAAAGTTCAGCCAAGCAGATAAACATTTAAAGAGAAAGCTCTCAGACTCTCATGTCATTCAAAGAAAGGTATTAAGAAGACAATGCATCAAGTATAGGATATGAAGTTCTATACAGAGAACATAAAGAGAAATAAAACTACATTATAAAGTGGTTAAAAAAAAATGTCTCTGTGCATGTTGTAGACTTGGAGAAAATTCTTCTGAAACATAAAGGGAAAAATGTTGTTTATGGAGGATGCCAGTTCTCACGCATCTCACTCAATGTGTGCCTCGTTGGGTGAAACCATTGCTTTTTAACAGCGCCTGGCTGATGTCTCTTTCATTGGGCAGAATTCCAGTGCAGTTATATTACTCTTCTTATAATATTTCAATTTTAATGGATTTAAGAATATAGAGTATAAAATGACAATATGCTGATAAATGTCTTGGCTTTTTTCTACAACTTGTGTACTAGGAATAAGAAAAGACATTAGAGAAATTAGAGAAAACGGCTTCATGGTTTAATGTGGCTGTATAACTTAAATACTCGAATTGACCAAGTCTGTTTTTTCTACCGGCACCCTGCTCCCTGTATCTTGACATTAATGTTCTCATGCATCTGTGACAGCAACAGATAACACCCACCATGGAGCTGCAGGAGCTAAGGAAAGGAAAATATTTCAAGAACTGCTTCTGCATCTTTCCTGATCCATAAACAGAAAATGACTCATTGAAACACACACCAGCTTCCTCCATGCAGATAAAGAAGAAGCTGAAGGCATGGACCCCAGATGAGCTTGATGCTGAAGAGACAGTAGAGCCACTCTGTTGTCAGTTTTTTCCTTGAAATGCTAAGTGTGTGTAAAGCTCTCCAGAATGCAGATGATTTTAAAAGACAAAATGCAAAACAGACAAATTCAAATGCAAACTGAACAAACCTGTGCCTTCTCAGATTCAAATGTTAACCCTGCAGCAAGGATTTGAGTTTAAAATGTTGCTGGGAAATTACTGGCAGTATTTTTGCAGTGCCCCCAAAAGAGAACCTAAACACATAATTTCTCCCTGATTAAAAGTCTTTTGTGTAAAAACCTAGCTATTAAAGGAAAACAGGAGTTTTGACATTGTTTTCAATAGGGTAAGATTTGTGTTATAAAATGTATGTATCAAATATTCTTTCCGTGCTTTAGGCTTCAAGTCCATCTCTGTCACAAATATTTTTATTCATAGCACTTTCTATTCTTTTCAGAAAAGATGTGTGCTCTTGAGTGAGGATTTTTTTGCTGCTTTTCTTGAGAGAACACAAGCAACGGAGATAAAGATTCATTTCAATATCTTTGAGCTTCCCTAAATCTGGAGTATTTCAGAAATAGTTCAGTGGCTAATGTGAATTGGATCACTCAAGAGCTCTTCCATTTTTTTCCAGCTCTCCAAACATAACACTCCTTGTTTTGAATGCAAATTTCAGAATGCAGAGTATAAACCTGAATTATTCAGAGATAAAAAATATTATTTAGAACTAATATTTGTTTGCTGTAGAGGAAGACAAACTGTAGGAGCAGTATAGTTCTGAGTATGGTATTTAAAAATGTTTTCGAGCCTGAGATCAGAAGTGAAATGCATGAAAGTTCTGAGCAGGAGAAAAGCAATAGATCCTTATGTGCATATGGAAAAGAAGACAGAACATAGAAATAGCAGATTAAAAGATAAACTAAATCTATTTGCAGAAATGTTATAAGAAAAGCACCATCTTGAACTAGTGAGCAAGCAGTCTGTCAAAACAGAATTTAGGGAACGTTGGGTCATTTCCATAAATAATATTTGGCTGCTATCACTCTAGAATATGTATCATTTGCTCTGACTGCTTTTACTGATCTCTTGACTACCCTTGTTACCTCACAAAATCACTGCTCTCCACTGCAGCGGGCTCAGTTCAAATGACAAAAAGTCTACTTAACAATGTGATGCCCCTGCTGTGGGCATTAAAATTGGGTTTAGTTGAGTTAGGCGCAGTGCATAGCCTTTTAGAAGTATACATTTTTCTACAAATCAAATATTATATTTTTTCAATTAATTTAACAGGAAAACATTGAGAATTGCAAAGAAAAATAATAACTAAAAACAACATAGAATATCATATTTGTGCTTGTTTAGTTTGTTTCAAAATATTATACTTGCAAAAAAATAGAATATTCTATGTAAATGTTAGGTATTTTTATTATAATAGATGAAGAAATCCTATTCTGCACACTGAAATACATTTGATTGTAGCACAAAGCATTTGGCACTTGTTTTTGTGTTCAACTTCGTTAATACAGGTGACAGCAACAGCATGTCACTAAACATAAACTAGCAGGGAAGAGGAGGGGTGGAGTCTGCTCCAAGATGGGACCCAGAAGCTGGGACAGCCCAGGTGCCAGGAGGTCACTGCCCTCGTTGTCCAACCTGTGACTGGTTATTGGTTACCCTTGGCAGAACTAGGAAACCAAGGTATAAAATTCATCAGCAACATTTCACTCGTAGCCTTTTTAAAACTTTGTTGACTTAACAAGATTCAAAATTATGGCAGATGATTTCTCCAACCAGCTTGTCATGGAAAATGTACTCTTCTCTCTTTCCAAATGTTGTTACCAAGTTGGAAAATTAAGGCAAAAATACTAGGGTAGCAATATAGACTATTAAAACAGGGACAACTCCATAGGCCCTGAGTAAATATATTTTCATGCTCCCTTTAGAACACAAAAAAGTACCTCAGATAAGATGTAAAATAAATACTTTATAATATGCAAATAGAAGGACTTCTGAATTTTTTGAGTAATTGCAATCACAAGGTTTGACAGAAGCATTTAGAACATTGAAAAAACATAGTAATTTCAGATATTTTAGCGGTCTATGCACAGATGCGTCACAAAGATTCACAGTAGTTCACTCTTTGATATTAACACTTCACTGTCTCAAGAGGAACAATATCTTTTTCTGCATTTTTTAGCAGATTTAAAAATGCTGAAAAAAACATACTTTACTGAAAATACAATTAATTTTATATATTATAGTGTGTAAATTTTCCAAATAGTTTTGTTATTTCTCATATGAAGTCATATATATAAAACCACACCCAAAACGAGAATGATAGGAAGATGACATTTCCTTCTGGGGAGTCTTTCCAATAGCATGCTATCCACGGAGTTATTAGAAGTATAGAAACCAGAATGACGGATTCAAGCCAAGTGAAGATAAATAGATCCTTCTCAAACCACATGAACAGATAGCATTTAAGCAAGTTTATCTTACTTAAATCTAGATTGGTAAAACATTAAAACAAGAGGAACTAAAGGCGCCAAAGATCTCTGAAAAAACAAACAAATCCATGTTTTCACCATTAGGAACCTAAAACCTGTTATAAAAGCATGGTTTATTGAAGTCAGAGCTGTTTTTTAAACTCAGGCACCTAGAATACTTCATAGTAATGACTTCTGATGGGCTGTGAAACCAGAAAGTTGTTCCAGTGATTCCTTACATTTTAAGAATTAGTAATGAAGTAAGGAATAAGTATCTGTTTGCCTAGTTGGAAAGAATCCAATGATTTCATTCCCTGATTGGTAAGTATTCCTGAGCTGATGTGTAAAAAGAAATGTGTCACTAGAAGTCATATTTATAAATCAAGTGTTAATAAGTGACAGCTTTCATGAAACAATTTTCAATGTGAAAATACAGTCAGATGATGTAGGATTTTACATAAAATTAAAATTAATACATCTATAAACAAGATGAGGACTATCCTTATAAAACAAGAGAACCCTATAAAAATTAGTATTTCTAAAAATTACCTCTGAAAATAATATTTTAATTATATATTATTATAAGTTCTTATTGTGATGTTGCCATAAATTTTAAATACACTTGTTTATACAATGGAAGAGTAGAATTAACTAGACAAGACCCATCAGCTTACTTCTGACAAACACAAAAAGTATTTGCCTGAGATATGAATAAAATGTGTAGAGTTTGTGTCTGTAAATTTGAGAAGGGAGAAGAAATCATGACAGATGTGAAAAAAAACTATGCAAGTTATTTGAAAGCTGAAAAAAATCCCTAGACAGTTTTCAATTTGCTTGGAATAAAAAAAACAAAAAAAAATTGAAAAGTGACTTGGTCTGAGTACCAAAATATCTCCCAGAGAAAAACATTGAGTCATTTATCAGAAGTTAAAGTAAGATGCATTTAAGTAGAGGGAACCAAACCAAACAAACAAAAATAATCTGGAGACTTGAAGATATTAACCAAATAATAATCTATATATGTTTGATATGCTGATATTCTCAGATTGCAACATAAAACGCTCCTATAACTTAGCACAACCTAGCACAAATTTCTTAAAGCATAGATGAAACCCAACGTCCTGCAGACTGCAGAAAATGAGGGTAGACATTCATAATTGTCTTGTCAATCCTTAGTTCCACATCAGAACAATTGTCTCCTGAAACTCTTGCTTTTGAAGTGTTTTAATTGTGCAGAGAAACAGATCTTGGTACTTCAGCCTCCTGAAAGCTCTTTTCACTAACGAGCATCCCCAAACAAGCTACCAGATTCTCATAAGACCAGTGGAGTAACCTCTAACAAAAAGAGATTAAAAAATATCTCAGTATATTAAAGGCACATATCTGTGTTTGCACAAAATTTTTGCTTTCCATATTTGTGAAATTCTGATCCATTTGGCTGTTAGGTTGTGATGCCTGCCAGAAATCCCAAACAGTGAACAGAGGGAACAAAGTTAAAACCATGTAATAACAGGCCTCAGAAGAATTCCTAGTGGGCCAAGGTGTTGTTGAAAAGCAATTTTTAGAAGAAAATTAGTTTTCCAGAAAGCAAATGGGAAATTGATTCTGTCAGTGGAAAAAGATCTGACTTTCTGTTTCTTGATCCCTGTTTTGGGTAATCCTGGGCAGCCTGCGTAAGATTAGTCATACAGGCTCCATATAAAATAAAAGGAAAAGAACAAGGACACTTTTTTCCTCTTGTGTACAGGCGGCAATGTTCTATAGTTACTAACTGGCAATATGTTCTATTTAGAGCACAGGTTTTACACCACAGCCTTCCAAGACAGTAGAATTAATAGATTTCTTCAAAATAGAGTCTACTAAGCTGTAAGAGCTCAAAGGAAAAATAATTAAAGATGTACCTAAAATCTAAATCTTTCTATAAGCCTTTTGAATCATTTGTATGTGGGCCATGTTCATGACAGTCATCTCTATATATTTAAATACTGCCAACATGAGTGAATTGACTCAAAGATCTATGCAGGTATTTACATTTGAGTTCAGCCTTGTAGTGGAATAGGGATTAGATTTCCTTGTGAGAATTACTACATTGATATTAGATAGTTCCATTTGTGAAAACAAACTGAGCTTTAGTTCTGCCTTCAGTCATTCTGTTGCTGGTACCATTAGGAATCAGGAATTGTGAAGAGGCACAAAGCTAAAACATAACAAAAAAGCAAACCAGATTTTTTTAAATGTTAATTTTTAGCCAGCAGCACTGTTTCCTGAGTTAGTCTTCACAGTTTTGTGAGATTCTTATTCCACCTCCTAACATGCCCATTATCCTAATTAGTTGTACCTAAATCTTGGATAATGGGGAACTATAGTTATTTAGAAAGTTCCTGGTTTTTGCCCTAAGGAGCACAGCTTTCAAAGCATGGTTAAATTCAACATTAGCAAGTACAAAGAAATCTAAACAACGTGCATTTTAGTAGTTATGAAAGACATCTTGTGAACACCTACTTCAGTTATAAAATGTACTCATATTCTGAGAGGATGTTTTTCAGGACTCAATCCATTCTTCCCTTGAAGTTCCTAGAGATTTTTTTTCTCATTCTTTGCTTAATATATTTTTGGTACAAAATGGAGATTAATGAAAAAAGACAGTAAATATGTTCCAATTCAGACTGGTTCACTATCCAAGGAATTCATCTTCTCCGAACAAAATACTAGTTTTGAATCTCTTACCTGATCTATTAAAATAAGAAATTGTATAAAATTCTCCTAAATCAGAGTGAGCACTATAAAGACTAGAGAAAGTATTGTTTTTAGTAGATGAAGAAAACATGAAGCAAGTAAAAAAATACAGCCATACAATGTAGCCTGTCAGTAACAGAAGCATGTCAGGGAATGCAGGAATGAATGTTAGTGGGATCAATTACTCATGCAGCTAATTCTTTTAAAAACAAGAAGCTTGCTAAAATAGGATTTTAAAAATTAATGAAGCTTCCAAATGGACAGCAACATGGAGAATTCTAAAGACAATTGGTGTAATTTAAAAGATATGTCAAAGGTGAGTGACTGCTAGAAAAAGAAAGGAGGAAAACAGATCTATAATAGCTACCGTTTAGATAAAGTGGAGAAAAACAAGGCTGAAGTGCATGTCTCATTAACTCAGTCTGCCTCAAATCCCAATCAGAAGACAATAGAGGCGTTATTTTTCACAAATAAATTAACTCATTTCGGTAATTATTTATCTCTTTTTTATACAAAGGAAGACAAGGGAAGATGAACACAGAGAAACTAAAGTACAAGTAGGGCTTTCCAAGCAAAATAATGTAGAGATTAGTAGTATTCTGAAAGTGCCATGGTACCTAAAGTTTCTATTGATTAAATAATCTAGCACAACCTGATCATTAAAATTTCAGATAACTGGAAAGCTATACAATTGAAAACACTATCATGTATCTCAACTAATTGTTACAGTATTTGCGGCTAGCTGTCATTGTCTGAAGATATGAACATGAAGAATTCAGCAGTCCCTCGTTATTAGTAGTAGTAAAAATAAACAACTAAATATTGACAGAGACAACTAGGCTGTATCAGTTCAGAATCTGACCCCTTAAGCAGCAGAGTTCCATCAGCTTCAGATTCATTATTTTTAAGTAAATTGCTATTGGTAAAATGCCATTTGTTCTCTTAGAAGGCTCAGTATCCAAATACCTTTAATTTTGCTGTTGCCATAGCCCTCTCATTAGAGGGTAGAAACGAGCCAAGACACAGACTTCTGGTTTATCACAGCATGAAAATGGTCCTGCTTTATTCCTATTTACAGCTTAACCATCCTGATTCCAACTGTTTACTGGCTCTGGCTGTAGCAAGCCCCTACTGTAGGTTTCCCTTGCAGACCCTGTCTGCTGGTTATTTTCTGCTAAACTCTGACTGCATGCATTAGTTTGCAGACTCTGAATGCAGGCTTTTACCTAGCTAGACTATGACTGCAGGTCCCAACAACAGGCTGCAACTGCAGCCCCAGACCAACCTCACAGCAGTGATTTGCACTCTTTCTGCATCATCCCTCTTCCTCCAGGTCTTCTCAGCTCCTCTTCCACAATGTCCTCCTATGACCAGCCAACCCACTCTCTTTTACCAACATTTGTCTTTATTGGCTATAGCTGCAACTCATCAGGGGCAAGGCTGTATGGGGTAATTAACACAGCTGTTACTTATCAGGAGCAAAGTTGCCTGTAATCCCTTCTACGTTTTTCAGTCATATATTTTCATGTGGGTGCCCTTCATTTGCAGACATAAGTGACTTACCATGCTTTCTGCTTACCAGCTATATTCATAATTGTTTCTTTTGGTTCCATAGCTGTGTATGCACATTCTAGAAAACCTGCCTCTGAAGTACAGGCTGTTAGTGCATCCAAATGCCTAGCTTGCAGCACATTGTCATCAACATGCCTTTAAAACTTCTGCACATACAACAGACTTTTGAAAACCAAACAATAAACCAAGGAAATTCAACTTGTTTTAGAATATGTACCTTGGAGAAAAGCTAAATTAAATGAGTGTCAGTAAGACAGTAGAGAAGGTAAACATATTTCAGTTAAAGGTTGGGGGACTTTATTATCTTAAAGTTCTTTGTTGAGTCCCTTTAATATTTTTAGTTGCTAAAAAAATAACAGTCTTTAATATTGTTCTATTATCTCTGCTGAGGACCAAGTAAGTTTTTTTGATTTCTTACTTTTCAAATCTAGCAGGTTCAGGTTAGTTTTGGCAGTTTGGGTTTCCAGAAATAGAGATGAAACCCACACTGAGGTATGCATATAGTTTAGGATACTAAAGACAAAGACAGTGGGCTAAGGGATATTTCTTATTTCATCTCTCGGGCTGGAACTTCTCAAAAATTTGTAGGAAACCCAACTGCTGAACAACAGCAAAAGAAAGAAAATGTTAATTTTTTTGAGATGTATTCTTTCTGTATTGTATTGCTGATATTGTTAACATTACAGCAAAATTAGAGTGAAACTTATCAGGAAGAACTCTCATCAGGATGGAGTTAAAGTTTCATCCCCTTCCAGACTGCTTATGGGATTTACCTGAAGCAATCACTGAATAAGTTTCATAAACATACAATCAGCTCCTAAGTTCTCAGTCTAAGATGTATTTGCAGTCAATATAGTCTAGTGTACAGTTCAACCCTTCTTAAATTAAGCAGCTGAAAGAAATCAGGTATATGTGACATTAGCTCGGTAAGAGTGTCAAGATTGTGGGTCCAGTCCACAAATGAGCCTTTCACCTTAAGGTTGGACTTGATGAGCTTGTGGGTCCCATCCAACTGAGAATACTCTGTGATCTTATTTTTGAGAGCCATTTATTCCCATTGACTCTAAAAGGAAAGTAAATACAACGAGCAGTACACAGCTATGAAGGAGAGACCTAAAACTATCATAAATATAGTAGCAGTAGAGTTATAGAAAAATAGACTGAGTGCTCTGGAGGTGATCTATCCCAGCCTAGATCCCAGCTGATCTCTCTCAGCTTTGTCTAGTGAACATCCATGGATCTTGACAGCATCCATGGATGGAGATTCCTCACCTCTTCATAATCAGTTCCAATATTAAAAATCTTTTCTTATGCCCAGTCTGAATTTACCAAGTCATAATGTTTGACTACTGTCCTTTGCCACTGCCAATTGGCTATAGGTTTCTTTTAGCTTTTGTGTTTTTTATTATGAAACTGTTCTAATCTCTATGTACACAAGGTCATTCTTCCAAAGATGTTACAAATATAAATGATAGAGAGCTGTCTTCGTTGAAGTTACCAACAAAGATCTATTTTGCAAAGTATTTGTTTTCTTCAGACAAAAAATGTATTGAAATTACCAACAATTTCTAAACCTGTGTAATTCGGTTCCCAAATCCACACCAAGCCACATTTTAAAAAAACTTAATGGGCCAGATCCTTCAAAGACTACATGGAACAAGCATGATATTTGACAGGATCTTCATTCTGAAAATATTGTTCCATGCTACTTACAAGAGAAATTCTACTTTTTGCTATCTTGTAACTGTTGTAATTCCAGGGTGCAGTAATAATACACAGTAAATGTTTTAATATGGAGGTGTATATCATAGAATGTAACCAAGTTATCACATTTGATGGGGTACGTGAAGGAAAACATTTGGAAAAACATTAGTTAGTCTGTTTTCAAGCCATGAATCTATCCCTTAAAGGTTTTTTAGTGTGTGAAGAATAAGTGCTGTATGCAGCTCTAGGTATTTTCTCCCTTTCATTCTTTCTGGACCAAGCTTTTCAGTCAAGTTGCATACATTTGTTACCTATATGAAAAACCACTTCATTATGGTGGGATGTTATAGGCAGGTCTGTAGGATAATTTCATTGATCTCTTTTTCCTCAGGCTGCATGAATTTCTGCTATTCAACATTCATCTTTCAAACCTTTTTTTCAATATCAATAAGGTACAAGGAAGACTACAATAAATGTGTATTTTTTTACATACTGGAGAAGTCAAAATTCAAAATATAAAACATGATTAAATTTCTGATTTAAATCATGCAGGAAAAAAGATGGGAAGTGACATACAACAAATCCCAAGGAAATAACTCATAAAATATCATGCTAATTCTGGTCTGGTTTTGTCCAGGTCCTAGAGCAAGGACCTCCGGTATCCTGGAGTCAGTAACTCACTGTTGTCCAGTTGTAAGCTGAAACTGGGGCTTATCTAACTCATCTACTTTTAACTTTAGCTTGTAGTTAATGGTAAACTTTTTTGTCCTACAGTTCAAATAAATGCACAATAAAGTCTAAAACCTGAGGCTATAGAATGCTTACCATCAAGAGAAATTATTCAATTGATTTTAAAATATTACTGAAGTTAAATGCCATGGAAATGAACTTTTCAAATATTCACTAAGAATGTTGTGTCAAATATGTGACTTGGTCACTGGTATGTCCCTTATACATGTCTGTTATTAGTACAGATTATGACACAATTTATCTATAAGAATTACCAAATCTTGGGCAACAGATAATTGTCATTCTTTAGTACACAACGCACTGTAGAATCATAGAATGGTTTGGTTGGAAGGGACCTTAAAGATCATCCAATTCCAACCTCCCCTCCATGGGCAGGAACACCTTCCACTAGACCAGATTGCTCAAAGCTCCATCCAGCGTGGTCTTGAACATTTTCAGGGATGGGACATCTGTGTTTTTAATTTCCTTCCTGATTGTGTTAAATTATAGTAATTGAAAAAGCTTATTGCATGTCTCTACCATAACCTAAAAAGTTAAAAATATATTTGGAAACCATAACTATCAGAAAATGTGTCATTAGCAGGCTATGTCAATTCTAATGCCATGACATTCTATCCTACCATCACACAGAATTTGCCTGTGACACACTACATGATAATCCTTCTTTCCTTTTATTTCGTTTTTGTTTTCCTCGGGGGAAGATAAGAAAGCCAGTATAGGCACTCCTGCTAGAAAATTTTAGTTTCTTTGGTTTAAGAAAAAGAAAAAAAAGTGCTTTCCAATATTTTTTTTCACATGTGTTGGTATAAAGGTATACTGGTATATTATTTAAAATGCCAATGAAGAGCAGTAGACATAAATATTCCATTTGAAGGAAGCAGTGTTCCAGCAGAGGTGAAGAGTGGATAATATCTTGGCTATGTCTAAGCATCGGAATGGCCAAAACACTCAAGCTAAAAGAGAAGAGGAAGAAGCATGTGCCAAATTGGCACATAATCACTCTTCATTTGAGCAAATGAGAAGTAACATGCAAAATGCATATCCAAGAATACCCTCCAGAACAGCTCTCTAGTTTCAATTCTGCTCCAGCTGCACAGCTGTGTCCATCTCTTTTTGAAGTGGAAATATAGGCATAAATGCAATATTTTCCCCCTAAGAACTTCTGCTTCTCTCCAATAATTAGGGACCATAGGCTGTAGTTGCATCTAGATTCAGTATTCAGACACTAATTTATATTAGTTTTTCTACACCACAGATGTACAAAGCACGTAGGACAGCATAGTTCAAAAGTTGTGCAAAATGTCTTAGGAAATCTAAGATAAATTCTTCAGTTTTTCTTGTCCTGCACAGTGGCTTGCAATGAATTTCCTTAGGTATTAGTTATCTCCCTTCTTAGCTAAAGACATAGCAGTGAACTCTACCTAAGCATTTACATTTTTTCTTGACTGTTCTTAGGCATTTATCCTATCACTAACCAGAGTCTCAAAGCATTGAAGAATTAAAACGGCTTTATTCATGTAAATTTTCCAGGAGAGAACAGTCCAGATTCTCATCAATTCCTCCCCCAGACTGCTGGCACAATTGTCACACTAATCTTTTCCTTTGTTATCTTCACCATATTCGGACTCAAAAACTACAATGAAAAGATCAAACTTTTGCCATCCCATTCTTCAAAGTATACCTCTCCCTTTTTCTCTAAATAGATTTGAACTATGTAGTGTTAGAAATAATGTGTTTAGAAATAATGCAACCATATGATCAGCAAAGCTCTATTACACATGGAACATAAACAAAAAATTACAGCATTCAGTCAATGGCTTGTATGTGGTTCGCTTCTAAAATAAAAACAGAAGTCTGTTTACCACAGGACATATCAGTACTTGAGCAGTTAAAAGCCTGCAGACATATATTTCAATACTTTGTTTCAATCAAAAATACCCATGAAAGTTACAGTAAGATTTGCAGACTTACTGTTAGGAGTAGAAGGTATTTTATAGCACAGTGTCATTAAACTATTAAAAATAAATTCTACGGGGGTAAGATGGATAGAGTTGTCTCAAAGAAAGTTTAAAAACTTTGATATGCCCAGGAGAAGGGCACCAGAGCAGTTGTCTTCCGGAGTTGTGATAAGAGAACAAAACAGCAGGAAAGCCACCCATGCCAGAGAAGTTGCTGTTGCTTCAGTTTTAAAGGCATGAAGAAGTCCAGACTAAACAGACTAAATGGAAGGCACCTAACAAACAGTTTTTCAAATGCCATACTTCTATTGACCTTTATGGCTTGATAAGGAGCTCCAGGGGATTTTTCCCCACAGGAGTTCTTAAAATATGGTGTATTTGTGTGTGTTGGAGCATTCATAAAACAAAAAAAGTGTCAAAGCCACACAACCAGCAAATAGTGGCAAAGCATTACCCAAGAAACTTATCTGACATTTTTCTTAACGTGAAGGAAGGGAGTGATGTAAATTAAAGGGCCTAAATTTAGTGTACTATAATGTTCCAGTCTTTAGTCTTTTTGCTCACACTGGCTGTAGCGTATGAGAACAAGACTTGCATGCTGACAGCAAAACAAATCTGTTTATTGCAGAGTTAAGACAGTACCCGTACGCTTACTGTGAGAATCTTTCTTCAGTCCTTTGCATGCAACCCTCTTGCAGGCCAGTGATAAATCCGTTGGCCTGAGAGTTTGCTAGTCTCCTCCAGGTTTGCAGGCTTTTGGAAAAACAAGATGCCTTTCCTGTTCTCAGATAATGTGTAATCTAGGTTCTTTAGTGCTTCCCAGGAATTTTCTGCAGTGTCAGGCTTTGCTGTTTCTTTACAACTGGAAAGAAGTAAAAGTCCAGTTCTCAGGCCTAATTATCATAAGATCAGGCTAATGTAAATGATATAAAGATAAATAGATGAAGCCAGTTCTATATGCAAATATATATAGTGAAAAATGCACAGCACATTCATGCATTTTTGTAGATCTGCTGCTGCCATTTTTCCCTTGGAGCTCAGTTCTGTGTCAGCATTTTATGTACATTTTAAACAGAAAATATCATATTAAGAAATATTAAAAATTCTTGGCATCCTTTGGCGGGAGCTCATCTATTTTAGGCCTCACATTAGTTATTTGGTTTCAGAAATCATTAACTGTAACCATGCAGAAATAAATGGGAACTTTTTTCTAACTAGCTATTAGCTGAAAATTATAAAGGAAGGAACTTCTGACATAGAGCTGATTCTTACAAGGGCATATTTCAAATAGGAAACTTTCACACAATTGTATTTTCTAAGGATAAAAGCAATTACATGACAACATTGTTGTAGATTTACTGCCGATGCTGTGTGAATAATATATATGTCAGTGCACACATTCCAGTTACTTGTTTACTTTTAGATTAGCTATTTATAATGATTAAGCAGAATTTTATTGAACAAAAACAATCTGTCAAAGGTAATACCAAAGTATTATGTCATTGATACATGTCTTGGTAGTACCTAGAATATTGTATATGTCAAATATCCAGTATCTGTGTTGAAAGTAAATCATGATTGCCTTTATTGCCTCAGGAATCTGCCTTTGGAAATGGATTACATAAACAATTGTTGGGAAAGAAGATAGTCTACTTTATTCCCTTTGGAAATGGCTTGTTTCAATGGCAAGTTTGCCTAAAGAGCTATAAACACAAAAAGAGCACATATTCAAATATGTAAGTGGAATATTGTAGTGGTTATTACATTCGTTTAATTTTTATTTTAGTGGAATAGGATTAAAAGAAGAGTAAAGCAGGTTTAATTCAAAAATAGAAACAGTTAGATTTATTAACATATAGTAAAGGTAAAACAAACAAAAACCAACTACGAAACCCTCTCAAAAACAAACCCCCTCTTCCCTAATAACAATCTACTTGTCTATGAAAACAATGCAAAGAGACAAAACATCAGAACTCTCAAGTCAGTAGCACTTAATAAAATAGTCTTTCATTTAGTCTTTTGAGAGAGACAAGTCCCTCTTGATTCTTCTGGTAACTTTCCACAAGAGACACAGTCTGTTTGTGACTTCCAGCTCTTATAAACACAGCCCGCCCGACACTGTATCTGTGAGCTTCCCAAAATGTAGCTTTTTATATGACTACATAAGGGCTTGNTCTGCGGCATCTGCCGAGCTCAAATGCTCTAGATCGCCCGACTCTCCAGAGGGCTGGCCTTGATCTCGGCCCCTCGGCCCGGCCGTGGCTCCCGGGGACTCCTGGGCCCTCCGGGGGCCCTGAGGCCCGGGCCCCCTCCCGGCCCGGCCGCGATGTTACCTCATGGCTAGGTTAGTGGAAAGAGGGCAAGTCTCCCAAGATTCCCATTTTTAAGCGGTGTCCCAGGGGGTGTACACCCCCCACCTGATTGGCCAGCTTAGCTGTTAGTTCTAAAATGGATCAACAATTAGTTTTTCCTACCATTTATGCTAAACCAATACAAATATACACTCATAACAAATGTAACTGTATGGAAAAGCCAATTTGATCAAGGTTTCTGCATCAAGCAGTACAGATAGTACCAGTACAATACTGGCACTTGCTTTCAGTGTGACTTTTGGCAATAATTTCAGACACACAGAAAAATTAATATTCTTATTGTTTGTGGTCAGTCAGGCAGAGGAATAAGAAAAAGAAAAGTGTGCTAATAACCATCCCTACAATTTACAGTAATCCAACGCGACAACATTTACATGTGCAGAAAAAGGAATACAACAAATGTGAAGAATACCTGCATTGATGACAGAGCTGCTGATTAACACCTGAGGTATGATTGCATAGCATTTGTTTTTAGTAAACATTTGCCAGCCTTAGTCTTACAAACAAGTATACAATTTTCCATTTCAGTGGCTGGCTTGACTGGCTTTCTTACGAAGAATAGTATGAGTGGGTGTTGCAGGGTTGGTTTAAAAACAGATCATGTATGCAGACAGCTAGTGAACTGCCCATGTACTGTTGAGAATTAGTGTTGTTTCATTATTCTCTTTCTGTCTCTTTTACCTGTGTTTAAAATGAAATTCAAAACCTGAAGTACCATCAGGATAAAGATTCTCTTTGCAAATAAAAATGTGTTTCTTTTAATAATTTAATTAACAAATTTTGTAGCTTGTAGTAATGGGGAACAAAGAGACATGGACCCCCTTATGCATCCAAAGGAGATCACTTTACTGTAGAAAACACCCCCCTTTTATATCTTTAATCTCAACCAGACAAAACCAAAACTTAACAGAAGGAGAGTACTCGCGTGCAAAAGCCAGAAGCGTGCTGCTAAAGCCGCTGCCAGAGAGTTAATATGATGAGGGGCAGTTCCCCACATTTTGGCCTGCTCTAACCATATCTGTTATGTCGCAAACATGTGGGTTATGAACAGTTAGCAATGCTTTTCTATAGTCCTCGTTCACATTTGTGAAAACAAGCCACTACAACAGAATAGCTCTGGCTTCATCATTATTGACTTGCCAGGAGAGCGTGGCTTGCAGTCCAGGAACTGTAGGAATGACTCTGCTGGATGCTGTAAAATCTTAGCGAATGGCATGTTAGAATCAATACCTGTCCCCAGGAGTTGGTGCAGCACTTGCAGAGCTAGGCGAGTGATGATATCATATACATCACACAGGTAGCCTGCCTGCACTGTAGGGATTGCAAAAGCACCCTCTCTGGTCAGCTGTGCAACAACAATTGGGGGATTTCTGTCCTGCAGCACTTCTGCCTGGGTTGTACACAGCTCACGATAATCAGTGAGCCGTACTGCGAACTACATCACTGTTAAGATCATTTTAATTATGCTTTTCCAGTCATGAGGTATGAGGATGCACGTGGCACTGATGAACTCTAGATAGCTTAGGATGTGATGGGAGGATATGCCATTTTCTTTTACTAGCGTCTTCAGCTCCTCAGCTCTTTAATTACTTGTCAGTCTAGCTCTCTGTACGTGGGGCACTGGTTCAGTGCATATATGACTGGACAGGCAGCAACAACTGCCCTCATTCCATCATGTCCTCTCTGCATTTTTACCAGATCTGGATTACAATATTGCCATTTTGGGCAAGAAGCAAGTCCACTGCCTGTTTGTGGCATGGGAACGCTGCGGCGAGGGGATCAGCTGCTCAGGGATTTCCATTGGGATAAGGCACTTCCGTGGGGCATGGGTTAATCTTGAGGTAAGGCAGTTCCATGGGGCTTGGGTAAATCTCGGGGTCTGGTGGTGCTGAGGGCCCAGGGGAGTTATTTTCTGAAGCCTCGTAATGGCTGACATTTGTGCAACTTCCTTTACTGGCCACCATGATAGTCCCCAACATGCCCAGGTGCTTCTAAGCTTCAGCACAGCCATCCCTGGTGGTATCAGAAAATCTCTTCCCTACTGCTTGCCAGGTTTCTAATTGAAGGGGTCCACCAATGGGAAAATCTCTAATGTGATTAGACGTCCATTCCAGCAGGGTGCTTACTTTCCTATCAGCCATATTAACATACTGCTGATGTAGGAGCTGCCGTACCTGATTCAAGCTCCTCCTTTGTTCCAGCAATATTCCACCGCCCATATTGTTCCCACTGGTCTACTCACTTGATAAACGAGGTGTGTGCACTTCTGATCCCTTGAGTTCCCTAAAAACTCTTCCTAGATCCTTCCCTAGATCCTTTTTCCTGACTATTCCCAGACAGCCAATTCCTTGACCCAGTGGGAGTTGCTACTGAAGTGATGCCCACCCTGCACCGCCCTCATAGGTCCCAATTCAGGCCAGCCATTTGTAGCAATGGGGAACAAAGAGACACAGACCCACTTATGCATCTGAAGGAGATCACTTTATTGCAGAAATATACCTTTTATACCTTTTATACCTTTTATACCTTTAATCTCCAGCAGACAAAACCAAAACTTAACAGAAGAAGGGCAGTCAGAACTAACTCTCACCCCCCAACCGACTTCTAACCGTCCATCCTGCAGCTGTGCCTTCCCACCAGGCACAGCTGACCCTTCTGATCAACAAAAGCCTTAACAATTATAACCCCATATCCCACAGTGGCTGATGTTGCAGTGTTCTTACTTTAGAATATGGATAAATTGGAAATATCTTCCTTTTGTGGGGTACCTTTTATGCAAACTCTTCCTAAATGCCAAGAATAAATCTCTAAGACTGGCCCTTGTTGTATGTTCTATAGAAACATTAGGAAGGTTTTAACCTAAAACTACTGTACAGGTAGAAGAAATGTTGGAGGATGAGATAAACAACAGCAATATATTTTAATTAGCATTTAGCAGCCCACTGGCAATCATTGCATTCAGTTTTAGGTTAGCAGGGGCTATTCTGATAAAATGAAACAAGAATATTACATAAAAAAGTAAGATATGTGCAGTCTTATTTTACTGTTCAGAAATAAAGCAATGAACAAGCAAAAGGAATCATCCAGGAATTTCAGGGTAGCACATCAGATTTCATATTGCTATGATTTTTTGACAACTTCCATGGAAGGAACTGAACACATGACTGACATTCCTATGGGGAAATTATGCTGTTCTTGGTAGTTTTCTCTGTAGCCTTCCCTATAATGTAACCTTATGTTGCAACTAGGAAATACTCAGAATTTTTAGCAAAAAAATTATAAAATAACAAAAAATTATTAAAATCTACAGTAGTTCAGCAAAGAAAAGAACAAGAGGATTTCATCCTTTTAAACTCCAGCCACAAAATTAATAATCATGATCAATGTAACTTAAAGAGCTCCACACTTTAACTAGTATCTATGCTTGACACAGCCAAATCAGTATTTCCAAAATTTATGCAGCTGTCCAAGAGGAAAATGCAGGTCTTGGTGAAATCCTTAACAGACAACTGCTCTGAAAGAAAAAAGTATCCCAGAGCATCCATAGTCCTCGGATGCCCAGGCAATCAGAAGAAGTTAACCTCCATTCACACCTGGAAAAATCTGCTTCTAAGCAGGAGCAAGACAATGGAGAAAGCAAAAGAGCACCTTCAATTCTAATATTCATTATTGTTATCATTATTTTTATTATCGTTGATATCTGTAGAATAATTCAAAAAAATATTTTGGCTTGATACTTTGTTTTCCACTGTTATATACTATGACAGCAACATATAATGATACCCAAATAGAAATAAAAGTTCTATTTTTCTTCTGTTGGAATCAAGATGATAATTACTAATCACTTAAATGAAAAAAATACCCAAACTATAATATTTGGAAATGTATTTGTGTGGCTTCAATGTGTGATTTGATGTAGTAGAAACAGTATTGACAACAAGCATATGTGTGACATCAATTTAATCATTATGTGCTTGAACACTGTGAGTTTGTCTCCTCAGCTCTTGCTCTGTAGAAAGTTGGATAATGAAAGCCTATCCATCAGACACTGTCCTCCTTAATTTTTTTTCTCTTCAGCAATCTCCTGGCTATCCTAAATCTGTGTAGGAGTGAGCATTTGATGGATATTTTCTTCTTCAATTGATTTAGTCCAGTGCTTTTGAGGTGCAAGATTCTGGAGCAATAAATTAGACAATTAAGGTGAACATGCCATGAAAAATATTTACATGTGCTTATTCTGTAGCGCCTAGTCAATAAATTCCTTTTCTACTCTAGTGCTTCATGCATTATGAGAAAGAGTATATCATCATTTGGTCTTTCATTTCAGTTAATACTCCTCATCTGATCCATATCTGGAATACTGATGTAAGTCAGGAAGTTCTGTGTACTATCCTATTTCACATAATATTCTTTTTAACAAGATTGGTGATTTTTATATTAAAAAAAAAGCTTACAACCATGCAAAAACTTTGGTGCACATTTTGCTCATAACATAGCATAACACAATTCTCTCAGGCATGACGTGATGCCCAGCATTAGTGACAGCAACATGATATTCCCCATATAATCTCCCTCTTTACATCTGTCATCACTGCTCTGAAAAATGAATGCTTGATGAGGAGAAGAGGGGAAAGGCTGACAAATAGACAGCTCATATTGCAGAAGCCTCTTGACAAAGTCTCTGACGAGAGCTGTGTCAAACCTCATGTCATGATCTGCATCAGTAGCCAATGCATGAGCAGACCAGAGGGGGGAAAAAAGCCATAACCATGGATGTGATGAAAGATTATTGCTTTGCTATCTCTTTGTGTCTTTCACTGGGATGGTAGATCCATCCAGTGCACCTTCCAATTAAAAATCCTACACTTCTGGGGAAAGCTCTTTTTCCATTGCATAGGTTTATTTTTGCTGTACTTCCAGCACCTAACAAAATGAGGATGATCATGAGTATAATAAAGTCAAAGCAATAAATCTGAGTTACAGTGTTCTTTAAAAGCTAATTTCCAATTGTTCTGTTCAGCAACACCTTGTGAGGCTACAGGCTAAAAGTTGGGGGGGGGTGTTTGTTTGTTTGTTTGTTTTTCTAAAGAATGTCCTTTTACAAGGGCTGGATGAAGAAAAATTGAAGAATGAGTCATTGTTAAAGAAAAAGTTTAATTTGTTATAAACTTCAGTATGTTTTCAGTCATTTCTTCCCACTGCAGCTCCCTTGTTATCTACTCCCCAGCCCTATTATGAGAATTTTTAGTTCTCTGCGTGTAGTTTAACTCTTAAGAAATATCTTAAATAATGTGATATCAATCCTCACAAAAAACTGAAGATATAATTGGACTTCATCTCCATTCTTTCTTTAGCTGTTTTTGTCATAAGATGTGAAAAAAATGCAATCAAACAGAGGATAATTTGCTAGTTTTCTGTGCAGAAATGCTGTTCTGTTACATGAGTTTCAATGCAGAATGAAAGATTTCATCCTGTAGTTCATTTTCTGAAGAACTGTGATTCCATCTTGAAACAGCTTTTCTGATAAAAGCTAAGAAAACAAGAATATTTTCATCCTTCAGTTTCTGTGTAGTCTCTCATCATTTAAACCTGCCCTATTTGGCTGCTTCTTCTTCTTGTTCTGACAGGTATAGGTAATAATTAGCAAAAATAAGATGTAAGAGAGTATGTGACACAAAACTGTTCAGGAACATTTCTCTCTCATAGATTAGCACTCTTTAGTTGTTTTGTTTTCCATGGTTTGCAGACCATCCTGTGACATCTTAATGGTCATTCAAAAGCAGTGCTACACAACCTACACAACCTGGTAAGCATCAAAAAGCAACCTTTTTCCAATAAGTCTGTACAACAGATACCCCGAAGACGTTTCTCACTGAATGTTACTGAAGGCCAAATGCAATCTAATGGCAAGCCTGGTTATTAAAATGTTAGAAAGATGTGATTGCCCAGCTGTGCCCTCAACAATCAACTATCCATGACACGCAGCCTTGAAATTAGTGAAGTCTGTGCTGATGCCGATAGAATGATGTTGAAGGGCTTTTTCCAAGAAACAACCTAGTAAAAAAAGCCAGTACAAGGAATATTGCAGTTATTCATAATGGTATCTGGCAACAGGCATTTTATGATTACTTTTTACACCCAGGAAACCAGGGATATTGAACCCCTGGAGTTATTAGAAGTGTTTCTTTTGTTATGTTTTGATAGTTCGCATTTATAGCTCTCATTGAAAAGTCATCATCTTATTGAAACAGGCATTACTAAAGTGAGCATTTAAATACAGACTCACATAAAAGACAGTGAGCCATTTATAAAGCTATAAAAAAAGAGAATGTAAAGAAAGAAAACAATGAATCATCTGTGATAATGGGCTTGGCTGCCATGACTTCTGGTCTTGTTAATGTCACCTGTGCAGACAGAATAAAGATTGAAAATCTTGGTGAAGCAAAAGAATCTAAAGATATTTGAGGGAAAGAGGTAAGTCTAGAAAACTCTGTTAGCCAACTAATGAACTTAATGTATGTGGAACTGGGGCAAGATTTACTGGTTCAGGACATCCATTTTTAGAAATCTGTATAGAACAATTCCCTTGCGTTACTAAAAAAAACTCTGCAAAGACAGCACTCAAAAAAAATCACAGAAGACTAGAGTGAAAGACTGCAGAGAGCTTTGATGAGCAGTCGATACAAGGTGGGACTAAAGAGCCCCATAGCCTAAGGAATCATCCTTAAAGAAAGAAAGCTGTCTCCTTATCTACATACCCTGGTATCTGGTGAGACCTCAACAGAAGCAGATTATGCAGAAATTGCAGTATGACAGCTGCTATAGAGTTTGAACCTCCGGCTGAGAAATGCATTTCTCTGGCAGAGATCTTTCTGTCTTGTTTGTGTCTTCGGTATTTTGTGCAACCAACATCCTCTTCTTCCTCATAGGTGCAAGTGAGCAGCTGCAACTACTGTGAGTTAGAATCATAATAGGTTACTGATTAATCTAGTGTTTTTCTAAGGGTATCTGGTTTTGCACATAATGAGACAATTGTTCAGGCATTTGTGAAGTTGCCAGTTGAATTGGGAAAGAGTTTAACCATTTTCCCAGGAGCCCAGATGCTCCATCTCTCTGCTGGGGAAAATATGTGGGTGCAGTTACAGTTGCCAATATTGTCCAGTGCTCCATATGTCACCACAGTGTTAATGGGGCCATTTCAGTGTGCTGGGAAATCACATACCTTAAGATAAATTTATAGTCATATCAGCTGCATGCTTGCTTTGGAGCTACTATTGAAATTGGACTTAGGACTCAGTAATTTACAGCCATTTTTTTCCTATCGATTTGTGCAATACTTAGTTTGTTCCAAACTGAATTAGCTGTGGCATTATTTGCCTGCTCTTATTCTGTAAAAAGACAAAATCAAGATCAAACCAAAACCCCCAAAATACCCAGCTCTCTGTGAAGTTTTCCTTGAATTAATCTCTGTGATTTCATGCCATAAAAATTCACATCTTGAGAACCACTTACAGTTCTGGTCTCAGGGGTTTATGAAGGTAGAGAGAAGGTACAGGAAAGTATAAGTTCAATGATTGTGATCAAAAGCATGGAGAATTTTTACACTGTGAAACTGAAAGATCCTTGCTCCGAGAGGAGAAGGCTAAGAGGGCACCGTCTCAGATTTATAGAATCATGAAGATAGTGAATGAGGAGAATGCCAAACAATTATTCACCAAATTGCAGACCACTTTGGAGCTCATCAGAGTTTAATTTGAAACTCACTTTCCAGAATTTTGGAAAAGTTGCCTGGACTGTGCTTGGCCTGAGCTGGGTGCAGAGGGCAGTCCCTGTGGGATAAACAGCCCCCAGAATATGGGGGGGCTATAAGGGAAGATTGCACCCCTTCCCTAAGAGCAGGGCCAAGGGTGAAATCTGGGTGAGAAATGGTCCAAGACTGAGAAGGAAACCCCACCATAAATATCACAGTTCCTCATGACAAAGACCTAGAGGGGCACAATGGCTTGTCACAAATTCTTCTTCCCACCTCAATTTTTGGGGAAGGATGATACTAAATGGTATAGGATGCAGAGGGACATCAGAAAGATGAGCAAACATCCAGGGAAAAGAGTTGGATACGAGGAAGGTCTTTTGAAAAACAGAAATTATTGTAACTAATAAAATTGCAAAATATTTTCCAATTTTGATAACTTGATATTAATTGAACTGTCTATGGATTGGTCATATATTGGTTCCATATATGACTGTAATGGTTTCACATTTGCCGAATTTT
>WBMY01018385.1:26609-53583 GCA_013397315.1 Donacobius atricapilla | reverse complement strand
GTTAAGAAAGAGTTAATATTCTCCTGCCCAGGCCTGCAGACGGCCACGTGGTCTCAGCCGCGGCATCGGTGAAAAGCCTCAAATCCTCGAGGTGTAGAAAAGCTCAGAAACAGCGGCCAGGATCTTCTCTCCCTCTCCACCCCTCGGTCTTATGGCGTGGGGTTTGGCCCAGCCTGGGCTTGGTGCTGCTCTCCGGGGTCCTGGAGACTGGGGGGCTGGGGCCATGTCCCTCGGCCTGGCCCGCGGCGTGTGGCAGGCAGCAGGATCAGCTGCATGTTCGCAGCCGTGGCTCTACCGGTGTCTGCTGGGCTCAGAGGGGCCTGACTCCGCTTGGCCCTGGCCCCGGCCTGGCCCTGGTACGGCCGCCCCAGCCCGGCCACATGGGCGGCGGGCCTGAGCCGGGCCCTGCTGCTCCCTGCCCTAAATTACCTCATGGCAACCCACAGCAAAAAAAGAGGGCGAGTTTCAGATTCCACCTGTATTTAAGCCGTGTGTCCCAGGGGTGTACACCTGTACCTGATTGACCAACCTGGCTGTCAGTTCCAAAGCAGATCCCCAATTGGTTTTTTTTACCATTCATGCCAAACCAGTACAATCACACATTCCTTTTTGCTCATTTTAAAGTTCCTGGTGTGACACTTCCTCTTCTCCTGGAGTCCTTCTGTGTAGAGAAGTGAGGGAGTGTCTGATGGTGGCAATTGCTGTCTCTCTCTGTAGTGTGAATCACATGCACTGAAGTTGCTGCTGCAACTCAAGTCTTTGGATGCTGAAGGATGTTCGGTCCAGGTGCTCATGGCTGTGGACATAGGCAATAAAATAGTGGTGGTTCCTGTAGTCCTGATGGAGGAAGATTTCAGCAGCTTTTTCAGCAGTATTTGATTCTTCTTCATGTAGGATAGGTGGTCAAGAGAGGACCTTCTGCAGAAACTGCTGCTCCTGCTGCTGTTGTGTTTAGTGGGGTCTTCACAAAGACACAGAGAAATCAAGGAATCAGTCCTCTCCCTGCATTTCTTATGGGTTCTGAGGCATGTGTGGGCATGGAAACATAGGCTAACATGCTCCTTCTAAGTATCTCCTAAGTATCTAAGTATGGTGGTAGTTTGTGACTGCTGGAGACAGAGACCCATGCCAGAAAGACTAGTGTTTAGTGTAGTAGTAGTAGTGACTTTCTAATGATTATTCTCCTGTTTTGTCATTCCTATACATTTAATCAGTCTAGTATATTAAAATGTTATGTTTATAATAAGCTAAAAGGGACACCCGCACTATAATGATCTCAAAATATAGATTATTAACTATGATTTCATTGGGCTGGGAAAATGTCAAGACCAAAAAAAGTGTATCAGGCATATTATTTCTGAAAAAAATAATTAAAAAGTCTTGAAAGTCCAAAGTCTATGCTTTCTTCAATACAGTTGCTTTCAAACACAAATGCAAATATTTCTCTGAAAAGAAATTACTGAAAGCACTTTCTTGAAGCTTGGCAACTAAATGTACTTACTAGGCAATTTAATATATGATATTCTAAAAGTATATTTAAGCTGTCATGTCAGTGCAGTTTATGTACTGAAATGAGACCTCTGGCTTCCTATCTGTTTCCATGACAATTAATTCACAATAGGTGACCTCCTTGATTTTGACAAGTAAAGTTCTTATGTTAGTAAGAGGAGTCCTTGGATATTCTTTATGTCATCTGCTCATGTTTTATTTGTTTAATAACTATTGACTGTGCCTTTTTTTTTTCCTTAAGCAAATTACTGGCAAAATAACTAATGGATAGACGTTGAGATTCGTAGATCTCTATCTTAGTAATACAGCTGTTATAAGCATTTGAGGAATTTTGAATATCAATCCCATACATGAACACATGGACACAACCACAGAAAGATATACAGAGTGTTTAAGGTCAGGTTGGATGGAGCTCCTGGTCTGGTGGAAGGTGTCCCTGTCAAGGGCAGTGGGTTGGAAATAGATGACGTTTAAGGTCACTTGCAACCCATTATGTGGTTCTGTGATTCTACAATGTCCACATGTATCCCTACACATGTAGAGAGACAGACACAAGGAACATACCACTTTCTTCAGGAAATTTTAGTTAATTCCCTTTTTTAAACAAGATGAAATTGTGGGGATGCCAATTATATACCACGGAAAGGAAACTGTAGTCTACGTATCACATGTATAGTTTAGGAGCAGAGCTTTAAGAGGTAAAGCAGAGTCTTTGAGTTGCAGTGGGTTTGCACTGTATAACAAAATCAATCTTGAAATTAGCATGCAGGTACCAAGCAATGTTGATATTAGACACAGTGTAATGATATTTATAGCTACATATTTCACCAGTGCTGGATTTGGTTTTTTGTTTGTTTGTTTTTTCGATCACAGGATTTGTACTAATGGGCTTTAGGTCTGTGAAAAGCTAAGTTTCCTAGAAACTGATGTCCGTGTTATGGGGGCAGAACTGGCTATGAAATGAACAGTGAAGATTTATCAATAACAAAGGAGGGATAAATCAGATTATACATCAAATTAACAATTAGAATTAAACAATTGTATTCTAATAGCTATTAGACTATTGAGTTTATAGCTAGACAGTAAAAACACCTTTTTAATGTTACCTGTCTCAGACAGTGAGTGTTCTCCACCAAATATATGGAAAACTACACAGTTTAGAACACATATTTATCTTTCTTACTGAGTTATCTCTCTGAAATTAACATCAAAAAATCAAACATTATGAGTTTCACAAAAGGTTATATTTCTTTGTAATTGTTTTTATTTTAGAACAGTTTATTCTTGGCACAGGTCTACATTCCAAGCTGCATGGCCTCTCTGTGCTCCTGAGAGCCTGTGCTGTCTCAGGGACAATGGGGCCATGGGAGATGCTAGCTTGAGCATCTGAAAACCTTTCCTACACCAGCTCTGAAGTGCCACAAAGCCATTCTCCTGCTGCCACCTTCCCAAAGTGCTGCACGGAGCTGCAGAAGACCAAAGCAGGGGGATCTCTTGCCCAGGTGCTCTCCTGTTTTCTCACTCTGCAACATACTGTCAAAATATTAATGGGAAAAAAAAAAAAAAATAAAAAGTGAGATCATGAACCCAGAAACAGATGGCCCCCAGGCCATCTGATCTCCTTTAATAATCCACGTGTATCCACCATGATGTCACTCTTTTTATCTCCTTACCTATTACATACTTCTCTCTCTGTTGCTGCTACCTGAGTTTCCTTATGCTTTCATTGCTTTCCTATGCAGTTCTAATAGCAGGAGACATTTCGACACATTTAACCATTAAAAATAAATCATGTTTTCTATTTTGAACTTAGCACTGTACATTTTGGGGAACATTAGACTAATGAGCTGGAATTTCATCTTAAAAAATCAAATCCTTACCTAAATGTTGAAGATTCTTCAGCAGATAAGGCATAAAAGTCCTTCTGCTCCTATCCAGTTTTTCTTCTGATCTTGACATTTGCAAANCCATTTTTCTTTTGATTCTTACAATTGAAAAAAAAAAAAAAAGAAAAAAAAAGAAAAAAAAAAAAGACAGCAGAGTGAATGATTTGGAGAAGAAAAATATTTGAGATTTTTTAGGCAGTGCTGTTAACTTTTAGGTAGAATTTATAGAAAATACATGATTTCCCAAACTAGTTGCATTAAAATTCTCTGTAAAGCTTTATTTCCATTTTCTATACCAAATAGCGACTTTGATATTGGACAAAATAATTTCCTTAAAGAGTGGTAAAGACTCAGCTTTTCACCCTAGAACTACTTTAGCAATTGCCTTAACAACAGTTTAATAAGTAATAATATCTTCATCCTTTTGGAGTGGCTATATAAAATCACAAAATTAAATATCTTTCAAAATTATTATTGAAGACAAAATTTTCCCTAAGATCAGAAAATGTATGGACTCAGGTAGGGAGCCTTTTCAAAATTTCATTAGGTACTTTGAGACACCTGGAAACGTATGAAAGTTTTGTAACAAAAGCCTGAGCCAGCCATGACTGGGCACACAACAGACTCTCTCTATGCTCTCATTTTTGAGTTAAAGGGAAATCACATAGCACTTCAAAGGATCTTAGGCTCTCAGCCACTGTGCATTAAAAAAAACCTGGCCTGGTTCTGTTCACACACAACTCAGTGAGACGTGTCAGGAATATTTATTTTTAAAAAAGTAAATTTATTTCAAAATTAACTATTTTTTCATAACCTAATTTCACTGATGTGGGATAGAGACAGTGTACACCATAAGTAGGACACTTCTGCTTGAATTAAGTTGTTTCTGTGCTATGAGAAAACCTACCCCTTTTTTTTTCAGTCTCATCCACATGAATTGGTAAAACTCTAAATTTTGTGTGTGTATGCTCATTTTCTGTGGTTTTTTTGACACTTCTTTTTCTCCCTTGAGGCAGTACTGAAATGCTCAACACAGGTCAAACATTTTTTAGTTTCACACAGATTTTTATTGCTGTTTGTTTTCTTCAGTCTATTTATTTCATTGTGATTAGCATCTTCTAGTGTTGAAAGAGTACATTATGACTACCTGGATGAATCCGTTGTATCACATTCCCAAGAAAAAAAGCCTTTAATTTTGAAAGTTAGAACACTGTCAGGTGTTTTCTTTATACATCCTGTCTTCAAAGGGCCCAGGTCAGGAGTGTTGGGGCTGTCTGAGGCACTGGTTTTGCTTGCCAAGAATCTGAAGGACTTCTAAGCTATATTGTGCAGTCATTATATATTCAAAGTAATGCTATAAATAGCAAAATATTAAAAATATAAAAATACCATTATAATCAATTACTATTTCTTCCTCAAATACTACTACTTTAAAAAGCTATTCCACTATCACAGTAGTTTATGGAAAATTGCATCATGTCAATCTGAGCTTGTACCTAAACATAAACTAATTCTGAGTGATCAAAGAAAAGAGGGATGCAAAGGTAGCTTATGAGTCACTGTAGTTTATATTCAGAAATACAAAAACTAAGCATTTATAATCTGTGTTAATGATATCCAAAGACTAAATAACACTTACCATCTTCCTATGGAGTAACTTCTAAACAAAATCCATGCCTATTTTCCAATGAACAAATACTATCCACAATACTGTAAATAATCTCTTAGAATGTGTTTACTGCCTCATTTCAGCTCTCTGTCAGAACCATTTAACTCCCTGAAAATGCAGCCCAAAAAGGATAGTACTTAACATTTGAAGAGATGGCATTTTAATTTGTGGAATGAGTAACATTTTCCATATGAATTCGTATAAAGACCTGTAATAAAACATGTAAAGGGGAAAATTGTGGTGTTTTACATGGCTCTTAAAAGATTTTAAAAATATAGACCAAGCCACTGGATAAGTATTTCACATGATACTTTAAACAGTTAGTAAGTATAGATAATTTATATTGTTATTGATAGCCACTATTATCAAAATGGCTCTCTGACAGACAGAAATTTTCTTTTAAGAAAAAACATACTTAAATTTCTCACTTTTCCTTCCATCTTTTATTTTCTTCTAGAGCAGGGCACAAAAAAGAATAAAAATACCTGAAAANAATGTGCATTTTTTCATTTTCCCTGGAATTTAGCAAGATCCCACATAAAATAGTCATTAAATGATGTGGTTTTCTGCTGTATTTATCACCTTTGATGAAGTTCAGACTGCTTTTCAAATGCAGAAACATGATATGTGCTTTTTTCTTTATTGTAAGATGAATCATTGCAGGCCATGAAAAGACCTGTAGATTTAGAGTGACATTTTAAAATGTACATTTAATTTTTTTAGTTCCATATTTCACTGTACATCATTGACTTTGCAGAGGGTCACATATCTCTAACCTGAACTTTGCCTTTGAGACACTGTTAGGGCAGAGGCATAAATGGGACTCAGAGTTATGAGGCTGCTTTAACATTTAACTTGTTTTTGTTATTCTATAAATATTACTTTATATTAACCTTCCCTTAGAAAAGTTCAAAAGAAGAAACATGATATTTTTCCTCAGGGAAAATGTTTGAATTATGTCATAGAACTGGTTTTGGTTAATAACAAGGTGCATTTTTAAGTTGAATTAGTAATAAATATAACCCCAGTAATGATAAAAATGCAATGCAAGTGACTCATGTTGACAGAAACTACCTTGATGTACTATTACAGGTGAAAATTTTGCTTAAAATAAGAATGCAACGTAGAGAATCAAGATTTAAAGACAGCTAATAGTTTGGTTTTGTTCTTCAAATCTTTCTCCATTGTGACATTTCTGGATATTCAACTCAACTGAGATAAAAGGCACCTTCCTCTTATCAGGAAATGCTTGGCAAATTGTGAACACCTACAATTGTACCTACATGCATTTTATATTCTCTCTGCTTGCTTTTATGTTTCCATATTGCTGTTTTCTCTTATTCACATTTTACTTTCTAATTTTTTTTGCAAATCTGATTTACTTTGTTATTATAAGTATTTTTTCGCTTACAGTGTTGTGCTTTTTTCAAATCCTAGGCAATTATATTGATCAATAATGCTTTTTACATTCAGTAAAAAGGAAGAAATGCTTCTAACTTTGAGTAGATACATTTCAAGCTACTCAAAATAATTTGGATGACAGTAAAGTGCTAACTGACTAATGAACATGCTATCTTAATGCTGTCTTCAGCTAAGATATAATTTTCAAGCTAGTGAGTGACTGATCTTACTCAAATGCATACGACTGTGTGGAGGTGAAACTAATAATTACTGGTGAATTATATATTGATCAATTCTTGTTGCACACCTGATGGAAGCCTACGAGAAAGTTGGATGGAGAGAGACTAATTACAGGGGCATGGAGTGACAGGACAAGGGGAAATAGAGAGTAGGCTTAGATTGGATATTAGGAAAAGAGTGCTTTCATGGTGGGGAGGCCCTGGCACAGGTTGTCCAGAAAAGCTATGGCTGCCCCATCCCTGGAAGTGTCCAAGGCCAGATTGGATGGGGCTCTGAGCAACCTGGTCCAGGTGAAGATGTCCCTATGGCAACGGGGTTGTGTCTAAATGAACTTTTAGGTCCTTTCCAACTCAGGCCATTCTGTGATTCTGTACTGGAATGGTGCTTTGTACATGTTTGGAACCTGCTTTCCAAATCAGTTTGAAACATAGTAAATGGAGTATTTGCTGCTATTTTGATTTTTGAGAACACATTTCTCATGTAATAGTCACTTTGGGAATATTGGAAGGTTTTGAAACTAGTACCTCAGAAACCGGCAACAAGGCAGCCAGTGATGCTAAGATGCAAATGCATGGATTCTGAATACAAGCAAAGTAATACGAAAGTTTAAAAAAAAAAAAATCCACAGTCCTGTGGAGGTAGAAACTAATTCACTGGGCAATGAAGCTAGAAGAGTCTAGAGGGTCTTGCATGAGTAAATAGGGATGTTTAGCCCAGAGAAAAGGAGGGTCAGGGGAGACCTTACTGAAGTTCAGGCCAGACATCAGGAAGACTTTTTCACTGAAATGTTAGTCAAGCATTGGAACGGGTTGCCCAGGGAGATGGTGGGGTCACTGTCCCTGGAAGTGGTCAAGAAATAATTGGATGTGGCTCTCAGTGCCATAGATTAGTTGACAAGGTTGAACTTGATGATTTTGGAAGTGTTTTCCAAGTTTTGAGGTTTTCATTTTGAAGCTCTAGGATTTGGACAAAACTTATTACTGAATCATTAAAGCAATGATACAGTAAATCTTATATTTTAAAACAAATCTACACAGAGCCAGAATGGCTGGTAGGGGAGAATTAAAGGCATGTTAGTCTGACCATAATAATACACAAAACTTCAGGAAAGATTTTCAAGGTTTCAAAGAGTGGAAGAAATTAAGACAAATTGACCATTTTACAAGGCCCTGTCAAGAGCATTTTTGCAATTCTGAAAAGCTAATTCTTTGCCTAAAAAAGGCTATTTTAGACTGGAATAGACACAGTAAAAGAAATAAGCAGAAAAGAGCATTTTTATGCTTGGAAAATGTACCTGTTGCAAACAGAGGGAAAGATGTTCTATGTGTGTTATATATTGAGTAACGGGAACGTGAGATGAGAGAACAGAAGCTTTATTAAAAGACAATATTAACACAAGAAAAGAGAGGGAAATTAGATTAATTAAATTAAGATGGAAATGAGTACAGCTGAGGACAGTTTGTAACCACCAAAGTTGGGATATTTTATGAGAATTGCCTGTAACAGAACACTTTTAAAGTTAGGCTTAACCCATTTATGTAAAGGATAACAATTTTTGTAATAAGGGGATAGAGGGTGTAATTTGTGTTGATGGGATGACAGAAAATCTATTTCAGTTCTAAGTTTTTAGACCTCATGGAGGAACACCTGGGTCTGCTCTAGCAACTTGCTAATATGCTGGTCAGAAAAAAAAAGGAGTATTTCTGAGAGCACTTTTTCCTTGATATTTGTTTGATAAATTACTAATTAATTTTCTTCCAGGGAATACTATCAGTCCCTGGAATAAATAGTGGATCTGTAAGGTGTTAGAGAACACCAATATGTTCCTAAAGTCTCTAACTCAAAAAAATCTGATTCATTCACTGTTACTATAGTAAATTTGGAGACTAGGGAATAGTAGCTGTGTGGTAAGTTGTTCATTTGTTCTGACCCTGTATGGTTCAGTATTATAAACAATTTTACCATTTCCAAGGAAGAATTCCTGAGGGATAGGAGTGAATACACTGTGCAACTATTCTTCTGCATCCCTCTATATTACAAGTATGTTTGCCCTTGAATTTCACCCAACTCACTATGAAACTGCATAGAGAGGGTGAGTTCCATATGCTCCCTCAAGTTTTTCCCATTTGATCAAAAATGCTCAGTTATTCACCTTTTTTGATGGAAAATATATTCATTACATTCAACTGAGCAGAGATAGCTTCATAAATAATCATTTATTAGCTTAATACAAGTATACTGTTGAACGGATTTTTAAGAGGGATGTTAAATTAATTCTTTTGCCATTTCTAAACCTAATTCTTTTTGAGCAGGCAAAAATTATAAATGACAGGAAATCTGATGTCATCAAAAGTAGTGATAAACATTAACTTCCTTCAGTAAGAAAGGCTATGGTCAATTTTTTTTTGGCATCTTGAATATGACAAAAGATATATTTTTAACTATGTTTCAAAACAAATTTAAAAAGTCATTTTTAAGCCATTTCTCTATTTATTCTTGTGGCCATCAAAACAAACTCTTTTAAGATGAAAGAAAATATGTTTCTGTTTAATCATTCCGAAGAGCTTTTAAATATCTAGGCTTTCAAATACTAAGCGTAAATATAAAAGTTTTCTGTTGGCTGAAAATATGAAAATTTAGGGGGACTTATTTGTTAAACTTCACGTTTTAACAGCATCCAGCAACCCAGTACCAACACCAATATCTTTTCATACTTTAGCGCACATGATCAGAAGACTTAAGACCCTCAATTCCATATTATTCAATATTAATCTGTTCTCTTTCCCATTAATATCAAAGGTAAAATACCGACTCTGTGGCAATAATATAACTTTGTCCATATGAAATAATCATGAATACAATTTCAGTATTAAATAAAACTCATAAATAACACATGCCAAGTAGGTGTATGTTGAATCAAGTTCAGAATTTTTTTTCTCCCTTTCATTATTGCCCATATGGCTGTGTAAAATTATATGTCATGTGACTGTCAAACTACTAATCTCACTTACTTTTTCAAAGATCCTTGCTGGACAACCAATCTTCTTTCAACCTGTGGTAAATAGCATTAGCATTTATGGGAGTTGTACTACACATGGTAAAGACTGCAAAACACTTAATATTCACATTAATATTTGGTTTTTGATCTTTTCAAGTACTAGCCAAGTTGTTTTGAAAATTTTGTCAAGGCTCTCTAGTAAAATCACAGAATAAAACCTGATTTTATGATTCTCACATTAAATTATGCAAACTAAGAAAGTATCGGCAGTGTGAGTGAAGGTTGTGAGTATGGATCTAAACAATACATAATTCAAAAAGCTTCTATTCCACATGTTGAGCTTGTAGTATTCGGTATATTTTTCTTTGTTTGTGGTGGTGGGATGGTAAAGAGTGGGACTACCTTGTTTAAGAATCTTCCCCAATTTATATTTGTTAATGCAATTGTATCCTCTATCCTTTTGCTGGTATATGTGATCTATTTGCTTTCCTATTTGCAAATGTTTATTCTATCTTGAGAGTCCCAGAAGAAATTTTAATAGTTGATCCTTTGCACATGTGTTGTGACTCTAGCAGTGTAATAATTTTGTTTCCATAGGAGGTCTTCAGCTTTTAGCCTCATGTGACAATACAATGAAGAGGTTACTTGGTTATAATTAATGTTTCTTTAAATAGGTCATCAGACTATAAAATCTAACATCAATGGTAATTAATTGACACTTAAGCAAGTATTCAACAATTCCCTTGTTAGACTCATAAAGGCATCTTTTTTTTCTGCAATTTTCAGTGCCAGGCTTATTCCATTCTAACAGATCTGGAAAACATAGTGCATGATGTGTGTTTCACTATGGCTTTAAGTTACTTCATAACAGAGAAGAATTCAAAGGGATATATAACTTCATTTTTTTTCACTTCAAATTAGCATTAGTAGAAAACACTCTATGACCAGATTCTACTCCAATATTTTACCAATCTCTTCTCAGGTCTAAACCCATCACAAATTCTTTAAAATACAACTCAAATGGCTGGTATTGAAAACATAGTTTTAATGTACTATAACTAATTTTTAAGAAACACCAGAGTAATAATTGCCCTACTTGATATTCAGGAGTCATTACATTCTGAAAAAATATATAGTTGTTATTTTTATTCATAGGACAAGATGCAGGCTTTTTACTTTTTTTGCACTTTTCTTTTTTTGACACTAAGACTGTGAATAGGAACCAGAAGTGTCTTAATATTATATAAACATTAACTAATTTACTAGTTACAGTGGTGTTGAAGTCATTTGCCATTAGCAGCAGAAAGGTGATAGGCTGTTTGCTTCCCTACCCGTGCAGGTCCCATGGAGTAGCTGGGATGCCTTTGCCCTGACCTGGGTTCCACAGAGTAAGGGAGAATGTTGGTGTAAAAAATAGCAAAAATTGTCAAGTATAGGATGNGAGCAGGTTTAAACAGTCCTAAGAAAAAGGGAAAAAAAACTAGTCTAGGGAACTTCTCTGCCCTAGCTAGCTAAAACTAACTAAAAAGCACAGGAGATCTCTGCCCCGATGCAGTATGTCTGAGCTTCAGCCGAACACACCATCCAGGAGAGGAATGCAGAGGAGTAAAACAGTTTTTCGAAACAAACTGTGCACTCTGAGAATCAGTCCTAAAGATACAGAACACAATATACAGAACAGATGATTGGGGATACAAGCATCATAAAGTCACTCTAGGACAAAGGGTGAGCACAATACCAAGGAAAATTGGTAGATGTTAGGTTGGGCTTTAAACAAAAAAAAAAAAAACAGGTATCACTGTTGAAATTTTCTATATATCATAATACACACTTTTAAACTCCTAAAACGTGAATTTGATTAACGATACATTTTTGTCTCCACGTATATATGCTGTGTTCCTTTATGGTCTTTTCAAGATACCATGCATAAAAAATGTTCTGCAATATTTCACTATATTATGAAGTGAGAGGAAGATTTAGAATTTCTCTGACAGTTATCTTTTGTAAGATGCTGTTGTCATGCAGTAAACAAATAGTCCCAGAGGCAGTGGTGCATTCAGAAATCCCACCAAAATGTTTGGCCAATGTCATTTAATGAAAGGACTCAACTAAAATATATGTGACAACATGAGGTCGTATTCTATATGTGATTATAGCCGTAGGAAAAGATACAAATACCTCTGTTGAAAAGAACAACCTTAATTCTGATTGTAGGCTTGGTTTTTTGCCAAGCAGTGCAGAATAAGTTGCTGTAATGTGGCTGCTGATTGACATTTGAGGTTCTTTAACATACAGTGCCTGGTGCTCAGCAGTTGGTAGAAGAAAGCCTGCCTCTGTCATAGGCACATGTGGTGAGCAAATCCCAAAAGCCTGGACCAGCTCAGGGACTGCATGTTCTGGTAAACCCCACAGAGCTTGGATTAGGGTAACCAGAATAGCACGTATTTCAAAAGAGTCCTGAGAACCTCAGGGAAACATCTTCCTGGGCATTGTTTCTCAGTAAGAAACATAGTCTATATAAAAATTTTTGATTAGAAATCATTCTCCCTTGTTCAAATTATCGAGTCTCTGGAGAGAATAGAAACAATCTTAAGAGCGCTGAGAAAATGCATCTAACAGAGGAACTGTCAAATGAATGCTGTCTTCCAATGCTTTTTTGCCATAGCATCATTCACTGACTAGCTCAGCTCTTCGAATAACTAAATATTCCACTATGTCTGATAAGCAACTAAACAATTCTACTCCTCATGGATTTACTCTGACTCAGGGGCATGCCATAAGGCTTATGGCATAAGATACTGTGGATGATTGTTTTTTCCAGCTGTATGACCATACAGTAAATTAATACTAAAGAAGTCTCTCAGATTCATCCTGCTGATGCAAATCCAAAGGGATACAATGCCTTCTTTAGGTCTGTCACCAATACCAGTTATTTAATTACATCAGAACATTATTCAATAACAGCGGAACTTCCACCAATTCCACACATTCTTCATGGTAATCACAACTGTAGTGAAAAAGTTGAACTGATTTTCTGACATTTAAAAGCTTTTGTAAAGTGCTTTTGGGTTTTATATTTGAAAAAGAACATTTTAAAATGTTTGGCTTGTAGTTCATCCTCTGTATAAATATACAATTTAGTGAATTAGTAGGAGGACCTAGTTACCATAAAGCTTATATAGACTTACCTCACTTTCTATACCTGTTTATCTGTTAGTTTTGGTTTTTTAATTATTTTGCAAAATCTGCAGGCACAGACAGAAAATATTTGACTTTGTTTGTTTATTAAATTAAAAAATGGATTTGGAACATGTCTTTGGAACACATATCTTTGGTCTTATGCATGTCTCCAGTATTTGTCTGACCAAAACTGATTTTTTTAGATGTATGGAAACAGAATTGTCAGGCAAAAAGAATCTGATATTTGTACCTAAAAAACAACTTCTTAGCTGGTAGTTCATGCCTTTTAGTCAACAGTTTAATGCTTTGAAGATTCCAGCATATATTTAAGGCTTATCAACTTTGTAGATTGTTAAAAATTCAGTTAATATAATAAATAGGCTTAGGACCAAGCCAAAAAGAATAAAACAAAAAAACAACCAAACAAACAAAAAACCCCAACCAAATGAAAAATAATCATGTATTAGACTTTATTTGCATCAAAAATTATGTACATCTGAAATTTACATTTTAAAAAGATGTCATACTTGGTCATACATTTCTGTGAAATTTACCATCAAGTTTCCCATATATATATGTGCAAGAATATAAGAATTTGGTTTTCTTTTTTTCAAAGAAAGATATACAAGCTTTGAAGTATAAAATAATCCCATTTAGCATGGAAACATGAAAGTATCTATGAATAAGTACACAGAACTTGTAAATCTGGCGTTTAGAATAAAAACACACTTCACTGACTTGGCAAAAATAATTCAGTTTGCTAGACCTTCTGGGGCGAAGGAGGAAGAGAACACACTTTGATGAATTAGAGAAATTTGCTAGTTTTAAAATTTAGTTAACAATAAAGCAGCATTGCTAATAAAGAAAACTGATGTTAAGGCATCTGAGGACAGGCAAAAACCTCTGGTGTGATTCACTCATATTTAAAAGAAGCCATCAGGCAGGACATCTGCATTCAATTATTGTTGAGAAGATTTGTTCAGACCCATTGGCTCCTCTCCTACAGCCTTACATACAGGAATTTGCATTCACCTTTTCAGTTTATTTGAGCAGAAGCTGAAAGTATTTTCCTTTTTCCTCAAGATTTTCCTGTTTATATGGAATCGGACCTTGTGATTCTTTGATCGGATGAACTGTTTATTTATTCCCAGAACAGGATATCCAGGGGAGCTGTGCATGGTCCATTCATGGAAGTGTTAAAGGCCAAGCTGGATGGAGCTTTGAGCCGCCTGGCCTAGTGGAAGCTCTCCCTCCCCAAGGCAGGGGATCAGAACAAGATGAACATAAAAGTCCATTCCAACCCAAATCATTCTTTGAGTCCAAGACTGAACAGTCAGTCTCTGGGTTTGTATTAACTTCACCTCCTTAGGTCATACTCCGCTTTCCTAGAAACTTTGCTTCTGTGAGGTTCTTTACTTATGAATAAAAATGAGAGAAAAAATAATAAGACCTATTCTTTTCTTTCATTTTGAAACATTTATGTGAACAGAGCTTTGGTGTAAATATACTTTTGAATTCTAATAAGGGTTAATATTTACACACACCAGAAGTCACTTCAGAAAGAAGATGGATATGGTTACAATTTTTATCTTTAGAAGTTATTTTTTACAAAGGTTAAAATTTTCATTGAATATGCTGGGTTTGCTTTCTTCAGACAGAATTACATTTACATATGCATTTCTAATAATCTACTGCTCTGGAAACACCAGTTAGCTTCAATGCAGTGTTATGCACACTGTCTACACACCTATGTTTTGTTACTACCTAAACTACTTTGTTTAATGTTTACACTTTCTAATGGTGAAGGATGCTGAAGTGTTATTAGAGACATCTTAGGAACAAAGGCAAGATAAATAAAATTCTTTAAATTACAGAAAAACCCTTTACCACTAAGATAAATAATGTTGCGCTAATACTTTGATTTCACTAGATAAGCATGTAGAGTGAATCAATCTGCAGAAAGGTGAATTTTCTATCCCACTTTATACATCATAGCATGCATAAAGTAGTACACAATGTAAATTAAGTAATAGATATTTAGAGATGTGTGAAGAAGTTAATCAACATTTTAATGACAAAGAAACAAAAAAGCAAAATATATTAGGAAAGGACTGGAATAGGATTCAGTCTCCCAGAGAGGATCCTTCAAACCTTTAAAAAAACTAAAGCAAGTCTGATGCCATATGTTTCAGTTTGAGAAACATTTTAGGATTGTATTGATCTCACTGTCCCTCTGGGGCAACAGTGACCTTCACTATATATAGTTTATATGTTGAAAGGAGCACTAGTCTTAAATAAATGGAATGGATAGCAATGAAAAAATCATTATAATTTATTTATCTTTAAATAAGGTATTGAACTTCATATGAATTTTGTGGTGTAAAATATATACGACATTTTCAATAGGTCTTCTCAGAGAAGACAGTTTCTCAATATTTTCCATTTTTTCACTGCTAAAAATATTTTATTGTAAATCTAATATTGTATTTTCTCTTAAGTAACCAGTTGAAATACAATCNCCAGTTGTGGGGGAGGGGCCGTTTAGGTTTGCTTTTCCAGAGGAGCCCCATTCAGAGGTTTCCTCCCAAATTTGCCCTAAACTCGGACACTAATAAACTGGGTTTTTTCCTGTATATATAGGCTATATACATTGATAAATGTAGCTTAAGTATGCGTATTTGTTACATACACCGTGGCAAATAAACATTGAGAGTTTGTTTAGCCATTTCATTCTTGTTCTTCTGATTTGAATTGGAATCAGATCATGTAAAGGTAAAGTCTCTGGTGTGAGAACAGTTAGATTCATCTNTCTGTACCTTTAAGACTGATTCTGCGACCAAAACAGGGAACGAAGACGCCCACAGTTTGTTTTGAAAAACTATTTTACTCCTCTACATTCCTCTCCTGGATGGTTTTTTGCTCAGCTGAGGCTCGGACAGACTGCTGTGGGACAGAGATCTCCTGTGCTTTTTAGTTAGTTTTGNTGCTGATTGAAAAAAATTTAAATTCAATAAAATAAATAAAAAAAAAAAAAAAAAAAAAAAAAAAAAAAAAAAAAAAGAAAAAAGAAAAAACAAGAACACCCAAACATCACCAATATGCATCTTCTGCGGTAATTTACTGTCCTTATTTATATAAATCAAAAAGTTGACCTATTTTATTTTCTAAATTTATCTCAATTTATCTACTGAAGCCAGAACTAAAGAAAAATACCAGTATGAAGCTTAGGGTTTTGGAACTTAAAATTTAATCTGACTTTGTTTTGAATTCAGGATGAACAATCATGTTCTCACCATTGACTCAGTCTTCCTCTTCTGTATCATTGCTGGACCATTTCATTTTCACTGTCATTACTTTCCTGTCTTGGGAGGTGCCTAGGATTCCCTGTAGAAAATCTGCCTGGGCAGACAAGTCTCCTGAGCTGTAAATTCCAGAGCAATTGCGTATTGGATGGTGGGAATAAATTCTGAACAATGCCTGTGGGCCCTGGCTGAGGCACAAGGAATAATAAAACCACCACAGTTGCTGTGAAAACATGTAAATGTTGTAATACATTAGTACTGCTGCTATTGTCTCCCATTTAAAACTGGGTTAAATCATGATCCTTTATAAATGAACTGTGTAAATGCTAATGCGCATATCTTCAACAAATGTAATTGAAAAGGAATTGACTGTATCTATCTGCCTTGGGAAGATGCTTGGTCAGGCAGGGGCACTGGCAGGCCTTTATGATTTCTCTGAATCACATGTAGGTATCTGAAAACCTCTGAAGCAATTCTTTATATTTCAGTTCTGGGGTCTCAGTAAGATATTTATACAGATACTTAATCTGAAACATCTTTAGAATGCCACTAGCTTCCCTGGGATTACTCATTTGCTTGTAATTTAGGCATGAATTTGAAGTACTAAATGAAGGATTGATTGAAAAACAGCTTTAAAATATGGTTCCTTAATGGAAACAGCTGTTCAGCGGCTCTTATTCAGAAAAAATAATTGTAATTAGATGGAAATTCCTGTATAAGAAAATACAAGGGATGAAGTTTACTGAATCTCTTTCAACCATATTATTATCTGACAAATTAATTTAAGTGCAATGTTTGAAATGGAAGATATTATTTTAAAACTTTTCATTCTATATACATTTTCATGGGAGGGCTAAGTTTTGTTCCTAAGAAAAGACAGCTTTTGAAATTCTTAAGTGGAAGGAGTCCTTTTCACACCCTTGAGTTGTCCTTCATTGAGGAGAATATTTCTTTGACACACTACCTAAACCCCTCAAGAGCCCGGAGCTACGCTCCTGGGACTTTGGAGCTATGTTTAATCTTGGCACATACAAGTGAGACCCACAGAAGAGGAAGGTGATCATCAAATCATAGGTGATCATCACATCTTCTCATTCCAACTCCTCTGACGAGGGAAGGATCATCTTCCACTAGACCAAGCTGCTCCAAGCCCCACCCAACCTGGCCTTGAACACTTTCAGGGGTGGGGCAGTCACAGCTTCTCTGGGCAACATGTGCTGGGGCCTCACCATCCTCACAAGGAAGGATTTCTTCCCACTAGGCCAGGTTGTTCCCTTGACAAAAATCTGTGGTGAAGAGGGTAAAAGTGTAAGGCAAAAGACAGTAGCCTCTTTAGTGAGGTATTGCTGAGGATGCAAAATTATTATTTTGCTTTTTTAAAGTGATATAATAAAGAAATATTACTGTACTGAACCACTGAGGATTATAAAATAAATCTAAGGAAAGACCAGGGAATGGTCTTTGTCAGTAGCTGCTATTTCTGCTAGTTTTATAATGTTGAAATGTCAGAAATAACTCATGACTTGATAAGAATGTAGAAAAATAATCTGTAGCAGATATGCTCTTTTGCGTGAGGAAAGTATGTTCTCTGTGTGATCTTCATTTTATTCTGATAAAATTTGTATGATAGAAAATAAAAAATGGTTGTTTTTAAAAACTTTTTCCAGACTTTAAAAAGTCAGTCTGTATTTAATTAAATAGTTTGAATGTTTTAAATTTATAATTCAACTTTTGAGAGTTCTAAAGGAGTTGTGAAAGGATAAGATAGGATAGAAAAGATATAAGAAAGTAAAATTAGCAGTGATGACACATTATTGAAATAAATCATCATAAATATGGTTTTGGAAATGGATAACAAACAAAATAATTTTTTTCTTGAAATTCCTGACATGAAGTCCACTGGCCCTAACCAGACTGGCAAATCTTTGTAATCTGTACATATCTAGATGCAGAAATCTGATAAATATCCTGCCTCAAAGCCCCAGTGAGAGCCCAGCACACATGGATGCTGTCCCCGTCTCTGGTTTCTGTACCAAGTGAGCCAATGAATAGCACAGGCAGGGCTCAGCTGTGCTCCAGCAAGAATATTTTCAATAGTGATTTCTAAAAAAAAAAAAATCCAATTAATCTTTGAATAAAGCAACTGAAAGCGCTACCATATGTCAGTCACCTGGTGACAAGTAGTAGAGGCTGACAGTATTCAAATCAGGGAAAACAGATAGCTGTGTGTGGTTTTGAAGATGCTTTACATAAGAGGTACTAGTTCAATGCTAGTTCCCTGAAGATGTGGAAAGTTCTGCTTTGACAAGTTCTGTTTTTGCTAGGATGCCCATATTAGTCTATTCAGAGGCAGAAGGGATTAAATTAAACACAAACAGAACCCATCAGTTGTCAAGCAGAGCTACAAATGGCCTTCTTTATCCTGACTTGTAATTTTCGTACAGCATAACCTTAAAGATAAGCACTCCATTTTACAAGGCAACAAGAAAGAGACTGGTATATCTAACTCTGGACACTGGCTGAGGTGGATTACCTTGTAATTTCCCCAATATTTCCTGTCTTCATTTTCATGGCAGCATAGATCTACATTCACTGCAGTTATTAAATTGCTCTATATTAGATATCTAACTTATATGAATATTCCGTCATCATGTGCACCAAATCTGTTGATCTCTATTTTTTTTAATAAAAAGTCTTAAGAAGTGAAAGACTTATGAGCTGAAGAAAAAAGGAACTCAAAGACAAAACCATAAAAAATAAACTTGCTACTAAAGTACTATTTTTTTGTGATTAAAGCAGCATATACTGTTTGTCACATAAAATCATAGACAGTACAGTGTTATATAGACTTCAGTTCAGAGGTGTAGTGACAGATTTATTTAACAGAGACCATTTTGGGGGGGGACATTCATGACTATCTGTTTTGATAGTTCTGATAGACAACAGTTATGTGTAAAGATTTAGAAGTCTTTATCAAAAAATGTATTTTATTAGGCATAAGTAGGTAAAGTTTATTTCTATAAAGCCTAGAGTTATTTATGTGAATATAAACTCCTTCATTTTCCCAATATATTCAAAATTGTCACCTTTCCATGTTTCTGACACTCTCACTCAATGTTCCTAGAAGCTGCTTAAGTAGATCTACTTTCTTCTCTTTATCTCAAGACATTGTACCCTGCTGAATAGTGATTTAAAAAACAGAACACTTTCAAAGGTCCTGATGTATAATTTATGACTTCCATGGCTAACTTTTCACAGATTATTAAAAATAAAAACTATCCAGTGTTTAAAAAGTAGAGTCTTTTTCCTTTTGACTTCGTTTGCTGTCAAGTCATTTGGTGGCATCTCAGTTTTTTAACAATTTCAGTCTTCTGATGAGTTCTATGGCTGGTTCAGCATTGCAAAGCAGATACTCGACTTTGGTATCTTTGAAAACTAGCAGGGTTTATTCCTTTGATCTTGGTGTATTCTATATTAGAAATTTTTTTAAGCTATTGTCATTTTTGTGAGCACGGTTTGCTCCCCTAGTCTTACAGAAAAGAATATAACATAAAAAAATATTTTTAAATTAAATAAAATTATATTTGTTTCTTCACAATAAGAAGTACAACTAAGACTGGTCTTACAGATAAAAATCTAAAATAATGGATCCTATGTAATTTTGAGGTTCCTTTTCTGCATCTCAAATATTTTTATATAGCCCTTGATTGAAAAAATCTGCTCTAATCAGATTTTAAATATTCATGCTGATAAAGGAAATAATCTGATTAGTGTTCAATATATTGCCCGTAATAATGGGTAGAGATAAGAAATCACTGTCAATATTATAAAGAAGAAGACTATCCATCTCTATTTCAAAAGTGACAGCATTTAATAGATAAATCATTAATGGTGAAATACACGAGACCAAAATACACAGTGTATACCTGAGACTGATTTTCATTCTAAACCACAGAAATATTTGAAGTGCTGTGGCTGATTGAAGTTTATTGTGGAATTTTCTGATTTATAATGAAAAAGTCATAAATAGTGCAAGTGGGAGTTAGTTTAACCTCAGCATTCAGAGTGCCCAGAAACCTAACAAATGTAAGGACCTTAGGAAGTTTATTGGATTAAACAGTAAACGCTTGATAGCAGTTGTGAAGTTAGCAAGCTGCAGTGTTGCACCCAGTCTCAGGGGAAAAAAGACACAAAAAGAAAAAAAACCAAACAAACCCAAAACAAGAACAACATCAACAAAAAAAAACCTTTCTGCAGTGTCCATGCAAGAAAATGAAATAGTTCCATTGCTCTGAATTGATCAGAATATAGAAGTATCTTCTCCGAGGAAGAAAATCATGTATCTGGTAAGAAAAAAACAAACCAAAACAAAACTAAAAAGTAAAAAATTGAACCCACCAACTAAATAAAAGAACTTTTTAACTGATGATTCAGATTTCCTATCGATTTCACCCAGGTGTCATGAGGATGCACCATTGTTTGGCTAACTGTCCTACCAAAAAATTCAAATACACAGGGAAAGAATGGAGGTATTCTTGTTTGTTCCTTAATGCATTGGAAGTACTGCTCCTCTTTTTATTTCTTTTGTGCAGCAAGTTGATGTCTTCACTGGGGTGAGTGAGTCACTAATTAAATATAGAACCAGAACATCAGACAGCAATCAACCTGGCTAATGAAATCACTAGACCAGCAAAGAATCTGTTTCATTATTATTACGCACTGCTACTGTATTATCTCTAGTTACTGTAATAAACAGATTGGGAGGATGTTTTACCCCTCTCTTGTATACCCATACAGTCAATCAAGTTCTTGGTAGCTGAAAACGGTAGGAAAAAAATTATGTAATGCCTTGACTGATGAATATGAGTATTGAAGCGTGTAAGTGAAAGTGCCTGACTTACACCTAGAGAGAATTAATCAACCAAAAAGCAATGCCAAGTAGGATATTATATGTTTGCAAAGTACACACTCAAAAATGAAGCGAATGTTTTATTAGGAGGTTATGATTCAAATGTTTTGTTTGATCCCTTCTTATTGATGCTTACATCAAATATAATTCTTTTCCCTTCACTTAATCTCTTCTCCTTTAAATCCATCTATTATTTGGCTGTAATTCTTATTTCTGATTTTATTCTGATAAATATAGGTTCACTTTAGTCCTTGTGTTGATGAGTCTTACTGCTAAAATGGGCTAATAGTCCAATGTTTTCAGTGGGGTTTCACTGAACTCACTTGCACAGCTAATGCTGAATATTACAAACTTTTGAGTCAAGTGTATATTGACCAAATATATGCCTTTTTTACTACATTTTTGAGATACATGAAAATAAAACTTACACTAAAAACCTGATTGTGTCAGAATTTAGGACCTAGGTTACAATGTAAGAGATGCCCAAGGTATGTATTCTGTCACCATCTTCATGAGCTGTTGAAACCAGGTGGGGCAGTGTTTCCCTTGCTCCCTCCCTCGGGATTATCTTCAGTTAATGGGATCATCAATACCTTGCTGCATGACTCATAGGTAACTGCCTCCGGGAGCTGCCTCTGGTTAATGGGCAATCAAGGACCCACTGTATGACTCATAAAATTACATCATTCCATAGTGGGATGCTCTGCCCAGGGGGAGGAGCCAAGTGTTCCCACCTGGATATAATCTGGGATAGCACAGGGGGCCCTTCACCCGCTGGATGCCCAGAGGACAAGATCTGCCAGACCTTTCTAAAGGATGACTGCTTCAACAAGACCCCTTCATCCAGACTGCTACCACCACCGTAGCTAACAGGGTGTCAGGTTGTATTATTGCATTTATCTTATTTTAGATTTTTTCCACTCCTATTAAATTGTATTTCTGACTTGTCTCTCACTGGTTTTGCTTTCAAACCAGCACAAGCAGAAAAACCTCAGCTGAAAGAGGAGAGGAAATTGTGAGGGAACGGAAAAGATGTGGGGAAGAGCAGAAGGTGGAAGGGAGAATGCAACAATCGTTGAGGGCTGGAAGGGAGATAGATGTGGATGAAGTAATTGTAGTAGGGAGGAGAAAGAACAGTTTGGCTCAAGAATGGCACTAGTACAAGGCTTCACAGGAAGAAATGAAGATTAATGTTCGTGAGCAAGAGGAGGAAGAAAAGGAAGAGCAGGAGAAGAAAAATGCCTATATATGAAAATAGTCTATTTGTAATTGGGCAATTTATTACGATTGTTTTAGCACAAATAACTTGACCAAATATATGAGCTTCATTCTTGGACTTTCTATTGTTCTACTGATATTTCCATATGACAGGATAAGAAATTAAAAAGTACAAACATTCACTAGAAATTTATTTCTCAGGAAAAGTGATAATTACCCAATCACCTAAAATATAAAATACTCAAATCCATGTATTAAAACAAGCTTAAGGTCACATGCCAAGTTGACAATATTGCTTATAAGCTGACACCATCCATGAAATAACTTCCACATTGCACTGCATTCTGCAGTGGAAAGTTTGTTTAGACACAGTTTAAGCTTTTATCAGGGCCTGTTATAGAGGACAAGGGGTAATGGTTTTAAGCTAAAAGACAGTTGATTTAGATCAGACATAAGGAAAAGGTTTTTTACAATGAAGATGGTGGAACACTGGAATGGGTTGCCCAGAGGGGTGGTAGATGCCCCATCCCTGAAAATATTCAAAGCCAGGTTGAGTGGGGCTCTGAGCAACCTGAGCCAGTTGAAGATGTCTCTGCTCACTGCAGGAGTGTATGACTGGATGACCTTTAAATATCCTTTCCAAGCCAAACTATTCTATGATTCAAAAAAATCACAGATTTGCCAAAGGATTTATAATCAAAAATTCCTCTGTAACCATGGAAAACTATTTGCAGAGCTGGTCTTCTTAATCTGTGCCTTTATAAAGATTAACAACAAAGCAAAACAAACAATAAACAATTAAAGGAAAAATATTACAGAACTTACAATTGAATATTTTTCTGTATGAACAAAGAATTCCACCCAAGAAGGAAGTGAGTCGGTTTCTGAGGATATTAACTAACAACAGCTTTGTGAAAGGTTTTTATTTAATACCATGGCTCTTTCCTTTGCCTTTACTGCTACCTACCCAACACTTACAACCTTGTCTACCTACAGATACTATACCCATTAAATCCTGTTATTGCATTCTTTATTCAGACTCATCAATTTCTCCAAATGGAGTGGAGAGAGCAGGAGAGAGAAGAAATATGAAAGTAGATTTAATACGGATAGATAGTGACTCACAGTGTTTCATAGATACCATTTAGGTAGCAAACACTGTTTTCTCAATGAATAGAGTTTTATAAAAGCCTTCCAGCTTGCTCCTGCTGACAGCTTCTAAAGTTTCAAGACATAAAACCTACATTTCCTTCAGTCAGGATGGTACTCTGCAGTCATAGGGACATTAAGGTTCTAAGGGACCCACTGAATGTTAGTCATCTTTTATATTCAGTCAATATATCCTTCTCAATACATTAATTGAGAAGAGATTGTCATTTTTATGGTCTTCTTCTGTTTTTATTGTTCACTGGATATTTTTTATGACCCTGCTGGTTGCAACAAATACCAGTTACTATAGGATTACATGGGTATAAATGATGGAAATCTGGTATAGCAAGTAAATAAGTTAATAACAAAATAAATACAGTTGGTATTTGTTTAAAGTATGAAAACCTTTTTTGCCTTTTGATACCTGAGATGTATTGTAATTGCTTTGCCACCCATTCAGCAGCTCTGTTCTGCTTCTCCAAGGCTCATATGCTTGAAACTATGTAGGCCCACATCCCAGTTCAAATGGGCCTTAATTATCCCTTTCAGTAGGAAAAAAAAAAGAGAGAGAGAGAGAAATATAGATATTATGTGGGAATTAGGTAATTTTTGTTCATAATCCATATCTTATATGAACCTCATTTCTGCATTTAAGCATCCTACTGATGAATAGACTAAATAGCCACACCATCTGCAAAAAGATCCAGTGTGGATGCCTAGATTTCTTCTCCACCCCATTGCCCCTCATCGTCTTTGTGTCACTATTCCACTGCCTCTCTCTTGACTACATTGTTTTGCTACTATGTAAACTTCTGCAGTCCTCTCAGTGATCTCAAAACAATATGTAGATTTGGAGAGCTAATAATCTTAGCCTCCAAATTATTACAATAGGATTTATTAAAGATATTAAAGACAAGATAAAGATCTATTAAAAATATTAAAGGCTACAATTTCAGTTGTATCTTTGATTGAGAAGATGTTAAATATATTTGTGAAATAAAAGATTCTTTATGTATTTGTGAATTTACCATTTTCCTCCCTTTTTTTTTTTGTATGATTTCCCAGAATCAAACATTGGTGAGATTACTTTTCTTTGTAGAGTCTAAGAAGCATCATTACTTATAGATGATACAGTGTTTTAAAGGATCTTTATTGCAAAATGAACGCTTGAAATACGCCTCTGGATATGAGGCATGGTCTGGATGGCAACAGTTTATAGTGACAATGCAACCAATTGTAGGTATTAGTCTTTACTATCGAAATAATTTGTCAGTCTCTTTGTCAAAATGATGTTTGATTAATCCTTCTGTCAGTAGGACAGCAATACCAAGGTCAGATAAGACTGAAAAATTTTGGAAAGTTTTTAGTTTGGATATTTGTATCATTGTCTCCCTATTTACCTTGGTACTTTGTATAAACATGTGTTAAAAAGAATTAAAACTCACTGGAAATTTAATTCAGTTGATTCATTTTGCAGAAGAATACCAAGAAAAAATTAATTGGTTTTGGTTAGGATATTTTCAAACCTTTCCAAAGTCTACTAAAATCACTTTGATAGGCCATTTTTTAAAAGTCATAGATTTTACTTTGAATGAAAAAGTCACAAAAAGCACTATATTCTCTTAAGAAATATTTTTCATACACAATAGTATTTCTCCTAGTGATGTAACAGTGTCTCATTGGAAAGGGAGAAGGTGATCCAGTTTGTCATTTTGATCATCAATAATGAACAATATTTCTACTTATCTGGTAACTGCTCATAAGGAATGCTTGAATGCAGGCAAGAATGGTTTCTAGCTTGCACCACATATGAAAACAAATGAATGTAAAGTGGAGGAATTTCTCTTTGTAATTCACAGAAATCAGCAGCAGATTGAGGCAGATTTGACACTTTGAATCTTGCATCTAAGGGTTAAGTCTCCATTCGTCTTTTGTTGCATAAAATAGAAATCCATGTGGAGTTTCACGGATGCAGTAACAATGAAGAAACAGGTAAAAACCACTGATATTAAAACTATTTCACTGATTTTTTTCTTAAAGGAAACAGATAATCAAAAGAAAATAAGATCTGCAAAGTAATATACCAGAATATGAGTATAAAATATCCAAATAATCAAAAAATCAGTAAAAATATGCATTGAAAAAAAACTTTTCCAATTCTTGCTGGAGAATTTTGAATGTATGCATTGGCACTTTGAAGAATTTGTTCTAGTCTGAGGAAGTTCTGAGAGAAACGTTAAGTGTTACACTACCTGTTAAAGAATTAATGAGCATTGTCTGATTTAAGGATATTTATAATTGCTGAGTGTAGCTGGTAGACGATATGTTACATTGCAAACAGTGTCAGAAAGCATAGGGCTCTTTCCATTAGCTGAATAAATTGCTGGACTTCATGCTCTCTCATCTGGAATTAAATTTGTAGTAGAATATATGATTATGAAATGTACACGCATGGATTTTGTTCTTTTGCTATATGCCTTCCAAGTGCATTAAGTAATCTCTAACAAGCTGTCCAACTGTACCATTTTAAGTCCAATTAATGTGGAAAGGCATTAAGGATGTGTGTGAAGGGGAGAGCTAGTTCTGTCAAGTGTCCAGTGGAATAAAATATAAGACATCCACTGTGTTTAAGAATTGTCAGTCTTTCACCTCTTGCTATCTGACTTTTCAATACTTATTTCATTGATTTAAGCTCCATATTTGCAGATTTTATTGAAAAAAATCACACCCCGAACTTTCTCCTGAGCAGTGAAACAACACACAATAAGTAAAGTATTCTTATTCAGGGTCTATGGTAAAACTTCTTTGACAGGGATTTCCACTGTGTTTATACATACTCCTTCCCATTTAGCTGGAAGTATCATAATTCCATTTTTTTCAGGAACCTTATATGTTTCTCATACACAAGAAAGACTTCTTTCCAGAATCCTGGCCAATGCTGAAGAAGAACCTAGTGTAAAAATAAGATTGGCAAAACCCAACAGAAATAGCCGATTATAATAAACTGCAGAGACAAATCACATGCTGGGTTGCCACTCTTTCATATTTAGAAAAAAAAATCGAATGAATTTATTCTGAGTACTAGATAATTACTTATTTTTCTTACATATACTTAGATGAATGTATTAAGACTTAAGAAAGTAACCCCTAATATTTTTGCAATTATTTGATCAAAATAGAAACCTTAAGCATACATTTTATAGTATGCTTCTATAGTATATTTTACTTTATTTGCACATAGCCGTGGTCTGTCTTAAACATTGTCATTTGTTAGGTTTCACAATTTTAGGATACCTGAGAATTTAAAATTAAAAATTACCCAGGGTCCTACGAATAAATGAAATACAAATGTAATACAAATTCATTTGTACAATATGAACTACCATTCTCTTGGCTGCCATCTGATCCTTTGTGCTTCCCTGTGAAAAAATCCCTGTTTGTGAAGTTAAGATGTGAGATATCTCAGGAGCTCTTCAGGAGTATAAATACTGAGAGAAAAAACAAACACAAAAC
>WBMY01018385.1:13518-26594 GCA_013397315.1 Donacobius atricapilla | reverse complement strand
AAGAAGAGAAGAAAGTCTCCCCCGGGTTTTTGTGTTCTGTAATGTAGTGTGTGCTGCAGTGCATTACTTGATTGCATTTCTGCATGGCACATTTTTAATGCTTTTCAAAAGTATAGTTTTATTCATTTGCAGGATAATAAATAGGATAAACTGCAGGGATTTTTCAGTCAACAATAGCAAAAAAAGAAATATTTGAAACTGTCCATGACTTTTTTGTGTATTTAGAAACGTAGTATTTAACACTTAGCAGTATCCAAATCTTACATTTTAATTAAAGATATTTTACCACTGTGATTACACTCAAAGCATAGCTGCTTCTCACTGTGAACTAGAGTATCCCAGAACTTCAGTGGTCACAATTTGGCTGCCACCAGGTTTTCAGGTAAATTCTTGCTCTGAAGCAGGGGTGGTGACCAGCTGCAGTATTGAAAATGGAGGTAAACTGGAAAATATCCATCCTGTGTATAAAACATGTTTTCTAGTTCATATAGTTAGAACTTATGAGACAGACCTCCAACTTGTTTAAAGAAGATAAAATAGTTGTACTTAAGCTGCCTGGAACATGTTTTCATTTTTGAGTGACTTGCATTTTTTTTCTAGGGTGAATGAAAAAAAACCACACACACAACCACCACCTCCCCCCAAAAAAACCCAAAACAAACAAAACAAAAAAACCAAAACCACACAAAAAAAACGAACAAAACAAACAAGCAAAAAAAAAAACCAACGCAAAAAAACCCGAGAACAGAGAAAAAAAAATGAAAAAGGAAAACAAAACAAAAAACCAAAATTTTTGTAAGTTTCCATCATGTTTTCATTAGCTTGTTACACCCAAGGTACAGAACAGGTTAGTTTTTGTTTGGTTTTTTTTCTTTTAAACTTCCTACACTCAAAACTTGCAAAGAATGATAAACCTGATAGCAGCCTTCAAGAAGAGGTTTTCCATTTGAGAAACTGGACACAAGCTTTCAAATAAGGCCAAACTGATTTAAAAACTTGTGATTTTAATTTTTGTTTTCACCATCACCTTTTATAGTGATTTGTTGTTGAGGTTTTGTGGGTTTTTTTCTCTCAGTTTGAGATTTATTGATAAAAGAAGAAAAAAAATACTGACTTACTACTGACTGGAGTATTACTAACAAGGAAATAGGAAATCTTCATGGCAGCAATTTAAGGTAACATAAAGAGAATTTTGTGTCTTTGAATTAGAGTTAAAAGTCTGAATTGTGATATTTATATTTTGCTACACTTCTTTTTAACTGAGTACTGTGCATGGAACATTATCTTAGTAATACCCAGAGTAAAATGGATTGTCTCTCTTAAATTATTGCACATTGTTTTCTAGATAGGAAATCTAAAAATTTTTTGCTTGACACTCAATAGAGTGAGACCTCTAGGACTTAAACTTTTGGCATGTGTATGGCATTTGACTTTTTAAAAAGAAAAATTTCTCTCATAAAATGAAAAGATCTATCTCTTTGTGATGTGAGAGATAAGTGTAGATAATACTTACAATAATTCTTCTTTATTGTGCAAGTGTTTTACATTCACAACCATAAAACATTATCTAATTTTTAAATCCCTGTAAGATTGCAAGAATAGCACAACCAAGACGAAAAATTAGCCACTGATATCTGTCTCAGACAAAGGGAGGTTAGGATAGAGCTACCTGTTCCATAGGTTCCATTTCCGCTGTGATTGGGTTGGTAGAACAGTCTATGTGGGTAGGTCCAAGTGGTATCAGCAGGTACACTGAGATGAGTTCCTGTTTCTGACCCAAGATTTTCCAGGCATTGTCAGGGTTTGTAATGACTCTTCGTTGTTGCAATGAGCATCATCTTTCTGTTTTAGTAGCAGCTTTATCTGTTTCTCGTCACAAAAGCATTCTTTTAGAACAATACAAAGGACCATTGGAAGTTAAGGAAAACCATATAAGCAAAATATGGTTACACAATAAGTTTCTCCTACAGGCAGACATAGAAACTCACCTTTAAAAATTGCATGGAAATGCATGAGAATATCACAGAACAGTAAAATTAACACTGTCCAGTACTTCTAAATACACTATTCTACTGATATTGATTGCCCCGCATTTGGAGTAGTTCTTAGTATCTCTCCTTTAAATTATGAGTTCAGAAATTTTTCACCCCATTTTTTACTAGAAGATAAAATGCCGATATCAATGAAATATTTTCTTTTAATGCAGCCATGTATTTATTATGAAACAGTGATTCAGAAATAGATTTTTTTCCCCACACCCCTTCTCAGGAGCCAGAGCTTCTCTGAACAGTACTCCCATTGTCGTTCAAAGGAAACTGCATGTTTTAATTCCTAATGTGAAAGCTTGTTCATACCTAGGCTCAGCCCCAAAGGCTAAGAGAACTATTTGACTCCCATTAACATTATGTCTGCTATTGTGTGGCTCCTATGCCCCATCACATCAATACAGAATTAGGTTGATTATAATGCACTTTTTCAGAACCTGTGCTACCTGTACTGGCGCTACTAAGGAGTTGCCTAGCAAACAGTGAATCAAAATCAGTGCAAATCTGTTAAATGTTTTCACTTAACCAATCTCTGCAGTTCTCTGAAAAGACATTATTTCAAAAATATTTCAGTCAGTTCTAGTTTTTCAGCTTTTGATGTCAAATGCCTTAAAACAACCATCACATGAGAACACCTTATATAGTATTGTATTTAAAGAATAATTATATTTTTTCAGTCTTTAATTATGAGCTGCTCATAATAAAAATTAGATTTTCCTTTCTTATTAGAGAATAAAATTTTTAGTATTATTAATTTCATGTAGGTTCCCTAGCAGTGTTTGTTGTAAAAGTGATGTAGAGAAGGCAGATGGTAAACATGTGTTTGTAGAGGAGCACTCAAATTTTGTATCCTTTGTACCCATACTACTTCTTTCCTTAACTTTGGAGAATATCTTTACATGCATTAAAAATGAGAAGTTCTGTTCCTTGGGAACAAGTTCCTCTTGGGTATATGATTTTTTGGTTAATCAACTCCCTAAATAACAGTCTTATTTTCACAATTCTTTTGAGTTGTCAGTTACATTACTAGGTCATGAAAAGTAACACAGTTAGTAGGAATCTGGGTATAATCTAGTACATATTTTAAAAGGAATACAGAAGTCCAAGCACTATAGTAGAAGTGATATGTGCTAGAATTTTTGTGGTCAGGTATCATTATCCATAGTACTACTGGTACTTGGAGAAGGAAGGCAAGGGTAGTGTAGAATTCTACTAATTAGTCTCAGTATCTAATTTAATAAAATTAGCTATGAAAAAGGGATGTGCATATCAGCCACATAGTTCTCAAATCTCCTTTATAGCAACAGCAGGTTTATTACAACTGGAGATTACCATGGTTTTATTCCTTTTTCAGTGATGAGATACCTTTTGATTTTGGCATAAAGGCAACTGTGAGGCGAGTGTTAACAATATCCTTCCCCCCCTGAGAACATACAGTAATCCACTTTATTGCCTACTTTCTTCTTTCCCTGAAAAGCTGTGTGGCTGCTGCAGGAAACATTGTGTCTTGAATGCAGAGAGAAGAAAATGTGGAAATGGGTTCCAAATGAGAGATTAATGTCAAAGACTGTACAGAACCCTCACCAGCATTCCTGATTGCAGATCAGACAGAATTTCCTCTTTTGGAACATAAATCTAGCAGAATACTTACACATGGGAGATGAAGCCAAAAGGATCTTCCATGTGTTGAAGTGCTTATCTGGCTCAGGACCAGAGGAGCTGGTCAACCTTTGCTTGCTACACTGATTTCATGTTAAGTGTCCATATGTTTGTAGAGAACTATTCTTCATGGAATGCCTCAAAACATTTTTACATTACAAGCTATATAGAAAGAAATGGCTTCAGCTAGCTCTGCAGTACATTTGTGGTGTATCATGCTGCAGTGGTTAATAGAGCACAGCCACACTGTAAAATGGCTCAGGACAAAAGCACCAGCATGCTGTATCCAATTAAAAATGCAAGGGAAAATGAAGCAGACAGAGTGTAATTACCTAAGCTGAAATTTAGTCAGCACATCAAAATTAAAAAGCTTATTCTTATGAAGCTTTCTTGACTTCTTAATAAACATTAGAGGAACAGGTGTATTGCCAAAGATTTGCCTGTGCATGTTCTCTTGAATTTACATTGAATTTATGCCAGTCACTCTCAACATTAACATACTGATAAACTACAACTTAAGGATTATCTAACTGCATAATCCTTATACGACAAGGACTTCTGTCTGCAGGCAAGATATTCACACCCAAAGTATTATAATTCACATGGGGTATAGAATGAAGTCAGAGTGAGGGCTACCCAAAACCAGAAATGCTAGAAAATATGAGCAAAAATACTGTATATACTCTTCAAAGACAATCCAGTATATCAACCATATTTTTATTTTTTACATATAGTGGAGACAATGGCTCAGGTCCAGACCAGTGAGATTAACATACCCCATACACTTTGCCATGGGTGGGTGTGTTCCAACGTGGCAATACCAGAATTCTCCATCCTTCTTCTATCCAGGTGCTCTCTTCTTGGCTTCCTCCTGGTTGAGGAAGATTTGTGTTTTGTGTTGAGATCAGAACTATGGGTTTGCTTTATTGTGCTGCACATGTGGTAACCACATGCTGGGCTTCCTAGCATGCACTGCCCTGTGTAGGTACTTTGGGTAACTTATCTGTTTTCTTGTGCTCTGACTCTTTTTCATACTCTTGTACTTCCCTTTTCTCATGCCAGTCTCCTCCCACACAACATGCCCAGTTAGGTTTTCCCCTGTGGTTCTAGTTCTGGTACCTGTCAAATCTCAGCCTTATATGGGATAAATGACATTGAGGATCTGTTGGCTTTACAAGGCTTTAGTATCCTGAACATACCTAAGACTCCTCCCCAAATACCTGTGAATCCTGGCACAGATGGACTCACAACTCCCTGTGTAACCAGCTATGAAACCTGCCTTCCTTTTCAGCACTGTCTGTAGTTTCTGCCAGCTTTCCACACCTGTCAGGTACCTGCTGTACCTGTTAGGTACCGCATTTTCCCATGTCTTGACCAGTAACCGTCCATATCTTGTCCAACAGAAGATTGGGAGCCCAGCCAGCAGCCCAGAGAGTTGCCTGGAGCTATAACACACTGTCTGTGTGACAGACACTACTTGGTCCACCAGAGATATAACATTTATGGAGCTGATTGTAAGAGCTTCTAGCGTAAGGACATAATCTGACAAAAATTAAATTCATATTTCAGAAATATGACAACAGATTTGAAGTTCACAAATACTGACTATAAAAGATAATGTATCTGTGTCTCTAAATAAATTCTGTAGTGGTCTGATGATACAGAAAAAAATGACCAAAAAAAAAGGAGAGGAAGAAAAGAAGCAACATCTTCAGTAATTATTAAATTTCATTCATATTCATAAGACCACTGTGAGCAGATTTTTGGTGAGTGCCACCTACATCTGTATATACTCTGAAAAGCCAACCCAGTATGTCTACCCATATTTTTTATTTCTACTTATAGTGGAGACAATGGCTCAGGTCCAGAACTTTACCTGAAAAGAGTAGGAGTGTGTGTCTTCAGAGAAGTCTAAGGAGAGGTCTCAGACACAGCAACCTACAGGATGCTTGCAGAGGGTGATGGCAGAATCCCCAGAGGGGATACAGAAAATCTTATGAGGTTTAAATAGAGATTTGAGGAATTAAGGAGAAAAGAAGACTGAAAATGGAGATAGACTGTAGTCATGATCTAGGAATTTTGTTTAGAAAGCATTGAAATCTTCTGGTTAGAAGAAATTAAAAACTATGGGTTTAAAAAACAGGACTTAGAGGTGGGTTAGATTTTGAAAGCATGAAGAATACTTATGCAGTAGATCTTTACACAGATATTTATAAATATAATCCTATAATTTCTAACTAATGGTACCTCTAGACAGCCTGTTTCTCTTCACTCTCCTCTCCACTGTCAGGTATGTGGTAACCTTACATACCCATAGACTTAGTCGGAGGTGAGCTCTTTGACATATTTGCAAATCTTGAAACCCCAGAAGCAACTGCTGTGACTTCCAATAGAAATGAGAGTTATTGTTGTAAAAACTCATGATTAACAATTACTAAATATGAGTTTGAAACTTCAGATCACAAATATAGCCACTGGGATATTCATAATCTATCAGGGCATAAAAAATAAGAAAGATTCCACTATCCTGGTTTTTTAAAACTGAAAAAAGAATTTTGTCAGCAAACTTGAAATCAGTGTACAGACCATCCAAAAGTACAAAAAAGAGTCAGTAATGCACTGTGACTTGTTCTCTTAAGAATTTAAGAGGAAAAAAATAAATCTACTTATTTATGTTTTGTGTTTTTTAAACAAAACTCTGTTTCATAAATGAACCATCATTCCACAAGAAAAAAATTAAATATTGTGCTGGTTTGAAAGCAAAACCAGTGAGAGACTCCAAGTCAGAAATACAATTTAATAGGAGGGGGAAAAAAAAAAACAGGTAAAATAAAAGAAATAAGATAATAAAACCTGACACCCTGTTTGTCAGGGCGCTGGTAGCAGTCCAGATGAAGTGGTCTTGTTGAAGCAGTGATCCCGTAGAAAGGTCTGGTAGATCTTGTCCTCTGGGAATCCAGTGGGTAATGGCCCCCCCTGCTATCCCAGATTATATCCAGGTGGGAATGCTTGGCTCATCCCCCTGAGCAGAGCATCTCACAATGGAACGATGTAGTTTTATGAGTCATACAGTGGGTCCTTGATTGCCCATTAAACAGAGATAACTCCCGGAGGGAGTTACCCATGAGTCATACAGCAGAGCATGGATGGGCCCATTAACAGAAGATAGTCCAGAGGGTGGGGACAAGGGACACACTGCCCCACCTGGTTTCAACAGCTCATGGAGATGGTGATAGAATACATATCTTGGGCTTATCTTACATTGTAACCTGGGACAAATATTCAAATTTAAAACTGACAGACTCTAAACTGTGTTTAGAGCCTGTCCAGAAATGTATGTTGCTTGTCAGATATGTACAAGATTTATGGGTTGATTTGAATAAGTAACTACCCACTTAGGCAAAAGTGTCTCTAGACATTCAGAGCTAGTCTTCTTTAGCAAAATAAATAAACAAGTCAAAACTATGTGAAGTACTTAATCTGACTTTTAATTTGTTTGGGGGTTTGGTTTATTTTTGAGAGTGTCTCACAGAGAAATTTAAATCAGTCAGAAATGTGTATGTCCATGTTGCTGGTAGCACCTTTAGCCTTTGCTTTACTCTGACAGTCTACAGTACCGGGAACAAATGAGCATTTTGTGATACCAAACTCCCTTCTGCGTCCAGCCAACAGAGAAGACTAGATCAAACAACTGTGGTTTCCGTCCACTTTCACTTATTCCAACCAATATGAAGGAGACAAGTAATTATTTTCAAACATGAGTCTGCTCAGTACTGAAAGGGGAAACTCACCATGAACCAGTGGAGCAGTGATGTTTCCATCCTCACTCCAGCATCTCACATCTGAGGAACTCAGCAGAAAGATGCTATTAAAAAAAAGAAAAAAAAAAAAAGAAAAAGAAAAAGAGAAAGAAAAAGAAAAAGAGAAAGAGAAAGAAAAAGAGAAAGAGAAAGAAAAAGAAAAAAGAAAAAGAAAAAGAAAAAGAAAAAGAAAAAGAAAAAGAAAAAGAAAAAGAAAAAGAAAAAGAAAAAGAAAAAGAAAAAGAAAAAGAAAAAGAAAAAGAAAAAGAAAAAGAAAAAGAAAAAGAAAAAGAAAAAGAAAAAGAAAAAGAAAAAGAAAAAGAAAAAGAAAAAGAAAAAGAAAAAGAAAAAGAAAAAGAAAAAGAAAAAGAAAAAGAAAAAGAAAAAGAAAAAGAAAAAGAAAAAGAAAAAGAAAAAGAAAAAGAAAAAGAAAAAGAAAAAGAAAAAGAAAAAGAAAAAGAAAAAGAAAAAGAAAAAGAAAAAGAAAAAGAAAAAGAAAAAGAAAAAGAAAAAGAAAAAGAAAAAGAAAAAGAAAAAGAAAAAGAAAAAGAAAAAGAAAAAGAAAAAGAAAAAGAAAAAGAAAAAGAAAAAGAAAAAGAAAAAGAAAAAGAAAAAGAAAAAGAAAAAGAAAAAGAAAAAGAAAAAGAAAAAGAAAAAGAAAAAGAAAAAGAAAAAGAAAAAGAAAAAGAAAAAGAAAAAGAAAAAGAAAAAGAAAAAGAAAAAGAAAAAGAAAAAGAAAAAGAAAAAGAAAAAGAAAAAGAAAAAGAAAAAGAAAAAGAAAAAGAAAAAGAAGAAAAAGAAACCAACCAAACCATTATTGTAGCAGAACAGCAAAGAGATACTCCTTCAGCAACAAGAGAGGGCCACATTGCTGCTCAATTGCATTCCCTTGATTTATATATTTTTCTTCTGTCATGAATTGCTTTGTTTCAGGATTTGTACAGTTATCAGTGGAAGAAACAGACTGTGGCTCACTCACTGACACTTTATGACAAGGGATTTATTTTCATTTATAGTCTAAGAGAACTTGATATTGTTTACTTTCTAATTAAATCAAATCTTTCATGGTAATAATTTTTAAATTATTGAAATGACTGTCAGTGAAATAATTAACTCTATGTGTAACTACTTTCTCTTGTTAATGTTCTTGTAAAAATTACAATCATAGTTTTGTCTTTTAGTTTGTACTAATTAAATGGACATTTGGACAACAGCAGATGTTTCAAGGAACTTTAACTTGACCTTTTGTATTTGTTTGTGTTTTTCCTATGGACAATCCTCTGAGGAAATATATATATTTTAGGTGTTAATTATAACTATGACTATCCCCAGACTATATATTAGCACTTAATATCTCCATTAATTTTTTAGAAATGTATGTGGGGCATTTTTCACTATTTTTTTTTCTCTACATAGTTCAAATAATATATGTAATCTTGTGTTTCCAATTAATACTTTCAAAATAGAAGTAGTACTCTCTGCTATAACAGGAGAACATAGTGGAAGTTCTATTTCTGATACTGTGATTTCCTTGGAAATGTAGCCTTCCAAGAAAATTCTGAACAGGTATGAAATAAGTAATGATTCCTTAAATATTTGATTCATATGCTGAGATTCCATCTGATTTGCACCACTGCAGAAATCCTGACTTGGTCACAGAGACAGTGATTTAGATTGATAGTTGATCAGGGTCATTGTCCTTAGCTGAGGGAAACATCTGTATGGCAATTATGTTATTAAAGATTTGTTGTAGGTGGCAGGATGTACAAAAGCTGTGTAAGCATTAATCAGAAATACTTGGGATTTTGGTGTGTTATGGCTGATTCAGCCACAAATCTGAAATGCAGCACAATGCAGGCTGCTAGAAAGGAAATTTCCATCAGGAAGAGGAAGAGAGTGAACTGATGCAGCGGTTGTCAAGTTTACCGCATTCTGCACAATCAGGCTATTATGTAAAATTCAAGTTAGTGTTTCTCTTTCTCTCAGGGCTGTGTTTTGATGGCTGAGATGCATTCCATTCATTACCCTACACGGGGGGCGGATTCTAAAGAACCTGGTGACTCGCTTCCATTTCTAGCACTGACCATTTAAAACCCACAAAGCACTTGGCTAACATAAGGCATTCCTTTCCTCCCTCCCTCTCCCCATCCCCATCATTTACCCTTTCTGTCATCCCTCCCTCACTTTTTTCCATTTTACCCATTGGGTAAACCCAACTCTGATTTGGATTCCACACTAGGGTGAAGATACTTAAATGGCAATACTCTCCTCAATCTCTGTTTATGAATTTAGATGGGAAGAGAGCCAACTATTCTGAAGATGCTTATCCACAGTTATTTGTGGCCTGAAAGTTTGTGGCACATATTGCAACTCGAGAAAATAAATCAGTTCTATGAGGCAATTATGGATTTTATAAAAGACAAGCATAAGTAAGCAAATATTCATTTAATGAGACATATTTCTAAGCTAATATGGTACAGTTTTATTAGCTAATTAAACATGAACAGTACAATGATCAAATAATGGGCACATTTAAAATTGAATCAATAAATCAGTCAGTTCCAATTATTCAGTCACTAAATTACTGCATTAAGTATCACCTCAGGTTATGAATTTGACGCGGGAAAGAATTGTTCAGTGTTATCTTTGTCTTGGGAGAATTTAAGAGGGGTACAGTTTCCATTCCATCACAGAAGCAATATTGACAAATTCTTGTCAATACAATGTATATTCCTTATATTTTCTCAACTACAACACTATATTAACACTTAAGGTGGGACTGAGAAGGACCTTCTTGCATTCACAGATGTAAGGCAGTAGAACTTTCTTCCAGAGTGTAAGGAGTAAGTGAACAACACTCTTATTCATGTGGTTTAGTTTTAGTTAGTCCTGAGTGGAGCAGGGAATTAATTTGACTCAATGATCCCTGTGGGTCCTTCCCAACTCAATATAATCTATCATTCTGTCATTCTTTTTTCTGCTGTGTGCCTGAAAGTGAGTAGGTAGTTTGTTTTACCTTGAAACCCCCATAGAAATACTAAGAAATGTTACACATGCACAGAATGAATATTCTGTGTAGACAACTAAGCATTTAAAGTTCCTAGTCAAGTTTAACTATTCCATAGAATTAAAAATATAGCATTTCTTATGCCTGTGGAAGAATTCAATGCATACCTTGCATCTGTCATGAAAATACTTTTAGTACCGGGATCGCAACGAGGAAGGCCTTGTTTCCTGTTTAAATCATGATGCAAAAATGCTTGTAAAAAATATTGAAAAATTCCTAGAAGTCACAAAATAGTTGATCTGTGAGGCCCACGTCTCAGGGAGAGCCTGGGTTGTCTTTGTCCTGAGCCAGGACAAGGTTTTCCAGGAGCCCCATGGCCAAGTGCTCATTGCCTAACGTGTCTGAACTCCAGACCTGGGAATGCTGCTGTAAGAGTGGTCTGGAGAGGGAGGGGGTGCATCACCACAAACCTTCATGATAGATTTATATATATCATATCTTATCTTTTATCCAGATAATGTTTTCTGGTGTACCATCAGAAATGAGTAATGGGCTTTCAGTTCCTGACCTCATTAATGTTCATAAAGCCACTTTTAGCTGTAGCACTCCCTTCCCTATAAATATTTTGAATATTGTCGTTAATCACAAGAAATCTAAAGAACCAATCGGTTTACTATATGAAAGTAGTAAAAATTGTATTTCTTTCCTCATACACACATCTCAGTCTGTAACCCTTACTTAATTTCCTTCACCATGTTGGTATTTTAATAACTTGTTCAGAAAATTAACGGAACTTTTTTTTGTGTAGAACACAAGATGCTTTCAGAGATTTGATTGAAATTGCCACAAAAATTATAAATATATTGAGATACAATAAGCATTTTTATAGCAGAAATATAATTTTTTAAGTTTCTTTGTTTTTTTCTGTGAGTTTGAAACATGATAAAATCATATGCACACTTAGTAGTTGTTGACATGTGTAATTTTGTGTTTTAATACCCTATGGTTTATTCCTTTTTCTCCCCCCTCCCCACCCCCTTGGTGGTGGTTTATCCTGGGTTGCGTCCAGCCATTGTGTTGTCAGTCTTCCCTGACATCCACCCCTTATTCCTGAATGTTCCCTGTCAATTTTCCCTGGTACCAGCCCCTGCCTGGAAAGCCCCTTGGGGAATCCCCTGTTCTTCAAAGCTCCATTGATCTGTTTGTATAAATCTCCTTATATTAGCTTTCCCATTGGCTTTATGTTTTGTAAACTTCAGTTTGTGTCCCTCCCCGGTCTTCTCCCTATTGGCCTCTGGGCCCTAAACCCCTCCCTGATTGTGCCCCTTAAAACCCACGGTCCTGGTTTTGTCCCTTTGTCACCTCTGCACTGCCTCGAGTTATGCTACATGATAATAAAGAGATCTCAGACTGCGAGTGAATCCCATTTTGCTCCTTTTACACTGACCAGCAGCTACTGCTTAGGACCCAAGTACCCCGGGGGGTGTGTCATGCCTCTGCAAAGTGCCTTGGTACTGGGCACATGATGAAAAGAAGTGTTATAATAGAAAAATAGACGTGTGTGCATCTGCTCAGACCTTAAATAATAATTAAAAATGTTCCTAACCAAAAAGCTAAGCGTATGACTGAATATCATGCTGCTATTTTTTTGATGATGGTTTCATGTTAAAATACAGCTGTATTTGCTACATTCAGTTTACACATCAGTTATTATTGTTTATATACTGAACTATCCTTGTAAAACAAATCCTTGAAAATTACACTTTGTTTTTTCATTTTCTCCTTTATACTTGTTACTGTTTTATAAGTTCTGCATAAGTACCCCTATGGAAAATATACAGGTTAAATTTTTCTCCTCTCATATTCAGCGAAGTATTTGCCTCTACATGTCTAAGTGATGTGATTTGCCACTTTTTTGACTCTTTTTTTTTTTCTGATAATATCTGATCCTGCATTTCCCTGTAACAGCAAACTATTTCTAGTTTCTTGGGATTACTCATGCAGAGCATTTAAGATTCATATCTTAATCAATGCTTTAAACAGCATGAAATTTTAAAAATTATAAGGGTTTGTCTCAGGCTTATTTGGTTGAAGTCTTTTGTGTTCTAGGCTCTGTGACAAGCAGAGGCTTGAAAAACAGAACAGAATTCATGCTATGGAACCTTTATGAGTACAAGAAATTGTATATAATTGTCTTAGATTGCTCAGCTTCACCGGTATTTTCTCCCCCTGCTCATTATCAGGCAACACATATTCTGAGGTATACACTCTGTCTTCATACCTCGTTTCCTGATTTTTTTCCATCTTTGGTGAGCCATCTTGCTTTGCACATGTTTATTCCAATTGCTAAATCTTTTAAATGCTTTTAATTAACTTTTAGCTAGGGAATGCAACTTTAATGGGAGTACTCTACTTCAGTCCAACCCAGTCGTAGTCTGTTTTGTGCAAGAGCATTTAAATGTAGAGAAAACCCTGTGTAGTGGTTATCACATTCGCCAAATTTGTTTTGTGAAACGTAGTGTGGGGATCTAACTTTCATTTTTTAGTGGAATAGAATTTAAAAAA
>WBMY01018385.1:0-13174 GCA_013397315.1 Donacobius atricapilla | reverse complement strand
TTTTTAGCCCAGCCTGGGCTCGGTGCTGCTCTCTGGGGACCCGGGGGCTGGAGGAGGGGGCCGGGGCCATCTCCTTCTGCGGCATCTGCCGAGCTCAGATGCCCGAGCCTGCCCGGCTATCTGGAGGGCTGGCGCTGATCCGGGCCCCTCAGCCCGGCCCGACTCCTGGGGCCGGTGGGGGCCTGGGCCCGGACCCCTTGGCCCGGCTGCGATGTTATCTCGGCCGGATCCGTGGAAAGGGGACGAATCTCCCAAGATTCCTGTATTTAAGCGGTGTCCCACTGGGTGTACACTTTTTACCTGATTGGCCAACTTAGCTGTCAGTTCCAAAATGGATCACCAATGGGTTTTTCTACCATTTATGCTAAACCAATACACCCTGTCAAGTGCATTTCTCCTTCTCCTGTTCATATTCTCTTTCTAGAAGTGCTTATGGAGAGTTTATTTGATCAAGAAACACTCACATGTATTTTAATTCCAGCTCAGAGTGCAACATGAGTCTGCTTCTATGTTTTCTTTTAGCTGAAAAACATATAAGTGAAAACATATTTTAATGTAACTAATGTAGATATATAGATCTACATGTGATTAATGTTTTAAATGTGTATGGATAACTAATGTGTATATAAAGCATCTCAAGATTCCTATTATATGTTTGACTAGAAAACCATTTACTGACCATATCTTAAAAAATGGTCCCTTGAGGGGAAAGCTATTTATGTGTATTCTTGTCCATTTCCATTAAAAATCTGCTACTTCCTCCTATCAGAATTCAGAAAAAATAGGGGGAATCACTTTAATATAATTCATCGGTTCCCTTCTCACCACCACCCTAGAATCATCCCAAATATCTCTACTAAACAGCATCATTCCGGCTCTAGCAACCCACCAATCTCCATAATCTCTTACAAAACCCACTGCACATCAAGTATTGTTTTGTACAAAAAGGCAGATTAGACTTCATTACAAAGAATATCAAACCATTAGCCAAAACATGATTAACGAATATTGACCTTTATTTTATAGAAACAACATTTTGGGATTGGCTTTCTCCTAAGTGAAATAGAAACTTATTTACTTGTGTACTGGGATATGTAAGGCCTACTGAAACGTTGTGTGGCAGAAACTGATGTTAGTTCTGTGGCATACTTCATGCTTTCTGGCACGTCCAATTAGCATTGATCAGTGAAAGGAAAGGTGTTGGATCAGGCAGCTTTCAATGATGCATTAGAGTTGAAAATTAAATTCTGGTAGGTTTATTCATAAAAGAAATAAAGAGCTTTAATAGCAGCTGCCACTTGCACAAGGACCAATCATTCATGACTCAGCTGAACACCTGAGACAGTTTTGGTACAATTTGTTTGTTTGGTGCGAAGTTAATTTATGAATTTTTCATGCTGATCTAATTGTTTTGCAGGAGGGATAACAACTCCGTTTCCTGCACCTGGTTTGACAATTGATACCATCTGGTTCATTGGATTAGCAGCTGTAGCTCACAACTTGTATCAATTCAGACACATTTGACAAGAGTTCTGCGTCTTTGGTCTCTTTCAATTCATTTTCCTCTTTATATGCTGAGCTTCTCCACTTCCAGGCGAGGTTTCCTTAATTTATAGTGCAGGGATAACATGATGATAATTATTATTCTAGTCTAGTTAGAAGTGAAAAAAGCCTGCATCAAGCCTAAAGCAAACACAAGAGGATGAATTAACATTGAGGGGCACATCTACATTTACTTCTGTGGAGATGGAGGGTGCTCAATCTCAGAGGAGTAGAATATTCATCATGGAGAAAATAAATATAATTATTCCATTTTAGAAATTATTATCAGGTCTACAAGGTTTCTTGTTGAGTGTCTCATCTGCTTTAACACTACTCCCTGACAGTTCAATAAATATTTCAATATATCTCTCATAGTATGAGAAACTGGGGTAAATTTAAACCTGTGATTTCCTTCACATATAGGCTATTGTTGAAGTATGGGAAATTGCTCAAGGGACACACTGCCCTGGTCTGGGGACACAACTAACCATCAGGAGACCTCATTTCTGTTCTCCATGTGCAAAGTTGACATCAGTTAACTTGTTCTTAGGCTTCCCAACCCCACAGGATGATGATATAAAGCCATGTAATGGTGGCAAATTATTTTGTGTTTTTAGAGTAGTAAAAATAAGCTAATTAAAGACTTTCTGGTGAATGCCACAGAATGGTGCTAATTGAGGTGACTTACACACCAGCATAATTTGTGGTGAACTGCTGCTCATTATCCAAGTGCTGGACAGATTGTAATGGAAGGGAATATCACTGTGCACATGCCCTGTTTGCATATCCTCTTTGCTAATTTTCCATCTTCTTAGCCTAGAGAGGAAAAAAAAAACCCATGAAAAAACATGTTTGAACTAGACTAGTCTCACATCCTGACGTTATGGAGCTTTTGGCAAAAATCTGTGTTTTTGCTGTCGGAATACCAGCACCACTTAGGGGCTTTTTGGTCAATGGATTCCTATGTTGTGTCTCACCTGTTGAAATCTTGCTTCTCTCACTGTATAATTTTGTAACAGCTAGATAAACACTGATGAACCGGAGTCTTTTGCAAAATGGAGGGAGTTTGTGGCACACCATCCTGCCTGAAAGTTCCTGGACAGCATGGATGAATGAACAAGAAGAGTTTACAGTACAGGCTGCTATTTCAGGATGCAGCTTCAGCAAAAAACATGAACCTACCTCTCATTCATATGAGATCATTTTTCAAACCTGGAAAATAGTTTATTTACAAATTTGATGTTCTCTTTATATCTCTCTTTGATGTTAAGATACAATAACAATGTCGCCCTGATTTTTCAGCCTTCTCTTCTGTTTCACAGTTTCATGGTTTGGGTTTCTTCTCAAGCTCTGGTCTGTGAACACCGGCCAATGTTTCCATAACTTCAAGGTAGCTTTCCTTCCTGTTCTTAGAGATGTGGACAGCTGATGGACAGTTGTCTTGACCAATGAGATGGGGAGAGGTGTCAACCTTCTCCCCCAATCCCTGGCCTTTGTAGAAATACTATAAAATGGTGTTAGATCTTTTAAAATAAACTCAGTATCAGTTTTATGCCTTCTAATCAAGTGAGTGTGTGTTTGTGTGTGTGTGACAAACAGCATCGTAACAGTTCCAACATTTGTACCAGGTGTACATGTACACAAAATTCCAGTGATGTAGTATAGAAATAGGTATTTCTTATTGATATATAAACACATGGATGTGGAACTTGTAACAGACATTGCCTTGGGAACAAGGCCATAATACACCAACAGAAGATGCCATGATGACAAAAAAAAAAAAACAAAAAAAAAGAGAGAAAGAAAACTGCAATAAATATTTAAATCCTATCTATTTACTTGGGATTTATCTGTGTGGTAATAGTAATGATCAGCTTTTGATGTACAAAGTGTAGCTCAAATATTAGCCAATTAAATTACAGTCTTTGATTAAAAAGTATTTTCCTAAAGTATAAGGTGTTTTACATGACCCATTAGTTCATTAAAAAGGTTTAAATTAATGTTTTCCAGTCTTTGAATAATAAATTTCTTAGCAGGGAAAGTTGCCAGTGCTTGAAATCTTTGCAATACATCCTTTCCCAAAGAATAAAACGTTCAGGTCATGTGCGTGCAGGTACCTAGCAACCTTTTTCTGCTCTTACAGCTCTCCATCAGCAGTCTGGTTTTTGAAAACATGCTAATTTGTAGCACCTCTATTTCCCAGGAGAGAAGGCTATCTTAACTGCAGCTACTATCTAGAAAGCTATTGTTTTGGAAATATTTCAATTAGTAAAAATAAGACTAGTGTATAGATATTTTCCTTTTCCCACTGTGTATAGATATTTTTCCCACTGTGTATAGGTATTTTTCTACTGCAGAATGTTATAAATGGCAGCAGAAACATCACTATTAAAATATGCGTAGTTCATTAATAGCACTGTCTACAAATGTATATGTTTATTTCCCACATATTATAGACCCAATTAGGAGAGGGAGCATATAATTTTAGATTTATAAGACTGACATATGTAAACATTTATATAAATGTGTTTGCATGTATGCATGTTTTACAAACATTTATGTATTTGTATGTGTATTTATACCCATTTTTTATGCAAGGAGTAACAGAAGCAAATATTTAACTTTTTGTTTGTAATAAAACTGAGAAAAAAAATTGCTAACACTTTGATTTTACATTTACTGTACACTTGGAGCAAAAATTGATCCACTAGATTTAATGATTAATTTTGAATGTTTTTCCAAGGAAGAGAAAAAAAAGTTAGGTCTAAAGATGAGCATTTAAAATCTCTTTAGCATTTCTTTCTGTAATTTTACCTCTACTCTAGCTGATAAATTCATGCTTGTCAAAACTGACAATAACAATAAGATGCTGCTGAAGCCAGTACACCTAGAGTAAAAGTAGCAATTACCATGAAATCACTATTAATTTAATATATGTTGAAGTGCAGAAATAACCATTCATGAAAAGAGCAGACATTCTGCTATAATCACAAACTAAATGGGATTTTAACAGAATATTAAAATCAAAAGTTTCTTCCTCATGAGGATAAAAATAGGATTGACAATGGTTTTTTTGGCCAGGAAGTACCTCTATTTTCCTTATTCTACAAACACAAAATCACAGAATCATATGGGTTGGAAGGGAGCAAAAAGATCATGTAGTTTCAACATCCCTGCCATGGGCAGGGGCACCTTTCACTAGACCAGGCTGCTCAGAGATCCATCCAAACTGACCTTGAACTCTGCCACGGATAGGGCAGCCACAGCTTTTCTGCACAACCTGTGCCAGTTCCTCACCATCCTCAATAAAGAATTTCTTCCTCATATCTAATCTAAACCTACTCTCTGTCAGTTTGAAACTGTTCCCCTTTGTCCTGTCACTCCAGCCCCTTGTAAAAAGTCTCTCGCCATCTTTCTTCTCAGCTTCCTTCAGGTACTGGAAGGCCACAACTAGGTCACACCAAAGCCAAACAATCCCAATTCTCTCAGCCTTCCTTATTAGGAGAGGTGCTTAATCTGAAATTGCTGAAAGCCATTAGGCTGCAGGCACTTTGCAGTCCACTAATAGACACCTGTTTTTGAGAATCAAGATATATTGTTTAGTTTTGACTGGACGTAGGTAACTTATTTAATCATTTAGCCTGAATAAACCCCCCAAAATATTAATCTAATATTTTCTTCCCTTGCATGTAATACAAAATTAAATATATTCTAACAAAAATATTCTTTTCTGCAAACTTAGTCTCCAGTATACTTTCTGATAGTAAATATAAGAATATAAGAACAAACAAGTTATTTCTGGGTGAATTTTCCTGTTGTTTTAAAAATCTTGTCCTAACTGTGGTAATAAATTTGTGTGCGTAGTGATACCCTAAAAGAAGTTGATTCATAGATTATTTGTTTTAAAATTGTTAAAAGATGTTCTTTTCTTTTAAATAAAAATCTGAAACATTGCATGGTAAAAATGCTTTTTTTAATGTCATTACAAACATAGTTATCAAATTAATAACTAGACTGACAGAATTGTTTTGGGAGCTGTGGATAAATGTGCCTTACAATATCCTACCGAAATAATTTTAGTTTAATGAGACTACCAAGAATTCACAAAATAGTTTCATTTCATGTTTTAAGTCACGTTCACATTTACTGTTATCTAGTGGTTTATTTGTGTTCAAGGTTCATTCAGATAATTACATTTAAAAGGGGAAAATAACTCCACAGAGTTACAATCTTTTTTTTCTTTTTCCTGTTTCCTTATTTTAGCCAGAATGTAAATTTACTGAAATGCATAAGATGTTCAGTTAATACTCAGACATTAAAAAATCTGAAATGGGCAACGAAGACTGTAAGGTCAAAATTTCACATTAATAGATCAATTGAACACAAAATAATAGGAACATGTTAGGATAAAAATTTCTTTAGCAAATTATAAAACATTTATTTCTAAAGCATTCATAATGAACATAAAGTATGGAGTCAAAAAAGCTTTTAAGGCCCAAATCATATTACAGACAGGATAGACTCCTGCTGCAGTGATTAACCAAGGAGAAATGCAGTGATCATACAAAGACGGAAATTATGAAGTCCTGAGACTCAGTGAGCTTCATTTAATGTCACTATGCCACTAAATACAATATAATTGTATTTAGTCAGCACTGATCTATTAAAAGATCAGAGAAGGACCAGTGTTTTACTTCTGGCCTCTTTTTAATGTGCTGTGTATTTACAGATGCCACCTAAATCTTTCCTTTCCTCTCTCCTAACACATCAACTCTCTTCAGAAAATAATTTTTCTTAAAAGAGACCTGTAGGGGTATTAATGCTCCCAATTGGCTTCCAGTCATGCTAGTACACATTCTCACTTGCTTCTGTTTGTTTGTTGAAGGATCCAAATGCTTCAGTAATACAGAGCCTTGAAAATACTACCAAGTATTTTATTGCCATGATTTCTCCTAGTAAAATCAGCAGAGCTAGTTGTGCTGAAAATGTCAATAAAATGTTCTCCAGATTGGTTTCCATACATTGTGGCTGCTATTCGTTATGTAAGGCTCACTTTTTCTAGAAAAAACTATGTCTGTGTGTATGATGATAAAAGAGGGAGAGAGTGGGGAAGAGAGACTGAGAGAGGCAGTGACATACGTGCATGCTTTGCAGTCAGAAATGTGCTTTTTGCAGCATGAAACCTTTGAATTTACAAACTTAGATCCTTCAGATTTTACACTCCCTTTCATACATTGAAAGTCAGATTAAAGGTTGTTTGTGTTTGTAGGGGCAAACAGTTCAGTTTGTTCAGTTTGCAGTTCAGTTTAAGAAACAGTCAATACATATATAACCCATAAGCATTCTAGACACTTCCCTTTTTTCAGGATTAGACCTGAGCAGTGGACAGAAAATAAACCAATCATCACACCCTTTTGTCAACTGAACTAATTTTGATCTGTAATATTTCTTCTTAAGTGAAAAGCACAGCAACTGTGAGTTTTTTGATTTGACTTGAATACAGCAAGTATTCAATCAAATTTTCAGAGCACAAAATGCCATTGTTACCTCTTTGCTGAGTAAAGCTGTTCTGACTGTATGCTAACACTTCAGATTGCAGTAGTGTTTAAGAGCAGCAGCATAAACAAATCTACTAAAACATTGCTAATAAAGTCTAAAGGAGACTACAGTGATGATACAATTTGATTCAGGAATTGGTGGTTGGAACACTTCTTGCCTTCTGTGCAGTTCTGACTTTCCTAAGGGAGGTAAGAGACTGTTTCAAACATTGTTTTTGCCAGCTATGGACTTTGTAAGCTTGAATAAAAACTCACTGATACCAGCATGCTTCGATGTAAACCAAAGCCTGCATTGTTATTATAAACACTCAGAAATCACAGACCTACTTGATTCCTCCTCCAAATTATAAATGCTAATAAAACTGTCTCTGGGATATTTGAAACAAACTAGTTTTCTTCCTCAGTCTCTAAGAAATACTTCTGACCCTGAAACAACGTGTAAAAAATAAGGAGTTTTTGGCATGTTTCAAAGCCACATAAGCTCTTCTGAATTTGAATTTCAGGTAGAACACCAAGCTGAGAAGAAGTCTCAAGAAACCTCAGGGTTTTGGCAATGCTGTTTTTGCAAAATGACTTCTAAGACACATTGCTATTTCATTGTGCAAGTGTGGTTCATAAGAGTGTTTCAAAAATGCAATGCCCTTGGATCTAGACAGGATAAAGGAGTGAATTTTGTGAAATTCAGTAAGTACAAATTGAAAATTTTCTATCTGGGAAGGAATAATAATAATTTTTTTTAGCAAATATGGGTCTAGACGCCCAGCTGGGCAGCAGCTCTGCTGAAAGGACTCTGGGAGTCTGGGCTAACAGCAAGGTGAGTGTGACTCGCCCAAGATACTCAGCTCTGTCCTGGGAAATTGAGGGGAGAGATTATCTCTCTCCACCCAGCACCCTACATCCTTCAAATTCTGGTTCCCCTATAGAAGAAAGGCGTTCCACAAATAGGGACAAATGCAAGATGTTTAGGGCTGGAGCACTGGCACTATGAGGAGAGGCTGAGGGTCTGAGACTTACTGAGCCTGGAGAAAAGAGAACTTCAGGAAGTCCCACTTCCTGCCTCCCTCGAGGGTACCAAGGAGCATGGGAGTAAATTGAAACACGGATCATTCTCACTGGATATAAGAAAGCTTTTCCTCCATGAGGGCAGCGAAGCATTTGAGCTGGCTGCCCAGAGAAGTTGCGAAGCTCTGAGCAGACTGGTTTGCCGTCTAGCTCTGCTTTGGGCAGGATGTTGAACTTGAAGGCCTCCTGGAGGCCCTTTCATCCCAAGCAGCTCTTGGGTGCAGAGTGCTGCACAACTGAAAACTCTCCAGCAGTACCAAAACTATGAATAGATGCAGAATCTTTCAGAATTACTATTTGTGTAATTTTGTTTGTGAAAACAACATTAACACCTAGGAATTTTCCACTCAGTCTATTATGGACTTTTTTAAAGTGCTGCCTCTTTAGATGTTCAAACACTTGGATCAACTGGTTGAGAACTGTGAGGTAGTTTTCTGGGAGTAGGAAGAGAGCTGAGATGGAATAGTCTGCCATTTCGCATTGAAAACACATCTAAATCTTTTCAAAATACTAAATATATTAGCGAAAACTGAGGACTGAGCTGACTGCTAGGATTCAGTTGGCATTTGTTCAGTTGATGTGTGTTATTAGGTGTTTTTCCATTAGGACTTTTCCATTGAAATTCCAGAGTTCTGCCATCAGATTCAGTCTGAGATAATCCAATTGTATGGTATTTCAAGGCTGAACCCCTGTTTCTTGTAAACGTAATGTGATCTGTTATGCTGCATCTGTCATTTATGAGGAATTCCTCATGGAAGTCTTTAATGGTGTAAATTTTTTTATTGACATGGAAGCTACAGAACAAAGGATTGTACATATCTGACTTTACCTAATAGTAATATATATAACAGAGAGCAAATAATCTCCCTACATACTTCTCATTGAATGATAATATTCTATATATTTCTCATGTAATATTCTTTATTTCAGTATTTCCTTGCATGGTTTCTGTGACTTTGCCTTAGCTGCTGTATTTTTTTTCCCCTTATTGCTTCTGGAAAATGCAGACTGTCTCAGCATGCTCTCAGCATGTCCTATTTCCCTATGCTTTTTTGTGTGCCTGACAGCTTTCACTGATAGATTGTGGGTGGTCCAATCTCCTACAATCTTTAAAGTTTAGTAGTTTTGACATCATACCAGGCTTGTGGGAATCATGCAGCTCTCCTCCTCAACCTTTTTCCCTCAGCACTTCTTCCTCACTGAGTCTGTTGCTTTTGGCTTTCTCTGTATCAATCTCACATAATCCATAACAGGCACACAGATTAGTTCCATGAAGAGAGACTTGCTTCATCCATGGAATTCATGTCAAACTATGAATCTGTGCAACGTCTGGTAGTCTAACCAGGACATAAGAGACTAGAGAATAGTCAAACAGTGGAAGGATATTGGTGTTTTTAATGCACCTCTGCACTTTGGAAGTGTTGCTTGCAGCCTGCAGAAGCCATACATAACACTGAGGTATTACTGTGAGAGACTATATACATGTGAGTAAGAGTCCAGCTTGTTTATTTTCCCTACAAAATGTAAGTTAGTAATTGGTGTACAAGATTATGAGCTCTTGAAAAGGAAGATTACAGGGAAAATGTAAATACTAGCAATGCTCAGTGAGAAATAACTTGAATTTTAGGTGGGTCTGAAATGTTGGACTCAGAGATCAGAAGTCAAACTGAACCAAACTCTTCTAATGGTTTATTTATAGCAAAGTCTCCTACTGATTTTCTGGGCCCCATCAAAATTAATTAACAAGACTCATCCATCAAACAGAAAAAAATGTAAATTACAAAGACAGTAGAGGGCTGTCTATTTTTCTCAGAAATACACATAAAAACCTGTCACTACAAAAGCAAGAAATTTTGACCCATAAGGAAGTATTTTGGCAGAATACATAACAATCACCACCACCCACCCCCCCCCCAAAAAGGGGGCAAATTTATTAATTTTTGAGTTGAGGTATAGAAGAGATTTGTATTTGCTGCAGTCCTCCATGAACTAAAATTAGGAATTTCAGTTCAAATACTGGTTTATTGTTTATTTTTGGGGGGGTTAACTCTGATTAGAAAAAGCTACATAGCTGAATCCAACCCTCAGTTAGTTAGAGACAGTGGTAGGGTAAATGCTCTAGGCCATCCCCTTTCTCGGGATACTGGAACCTGAGTTCAAGACATCTTAGATGAAGGATGATCTTCAAAACCATCCTGAGATTCCTGGGTTGCCTGACTTTATTCTTCAAGCAGTCAAGCATAGCTTGTCTAATATAATACCACTAAAGAAAATACTGGAGAAAAACAAGAAGCAAAAGGTTTAGCAAAAATAATACTACTTTTCCCTTAAACTTCACAGGGGAAATTGAAAGCCTTTAAAACCACTTCTTTCTGGAGTACCCACCCTGGGCTCTGCTACTGCCTGTGTACATCCATGTCTCCCATCCCACACACCTCACCTGTTCCTTGACTTCTGTTGTGAATTTTCTGCTTTCAGTGGGTACAGACCTCTTTGTGCCAGTGTATTGCATAAAAACTGCAGCATTTACATACACCAGTGCCTCCTCTTCCCACCCTAATTCACAGCACGTTTGATCCATCATTTTATAAACCATTTTGGTAAATTCTACGTCTGTTAAAGTAGGTGTTTCAACTAGTAAAATTCACTCTGAACTCTGAGCAGTCGTTACTCCAAGTAGCTCACTAAAAGCATGTAATTTTCCCAGTACCTGCGAATAAACATCTTTAGCAATTGTATGTTTTTCCCAGAAGTATTCTTCTTTGGCTGGGCTAATTTTCTGTCATTCTTGTAAAAAATGCAGTGGCACCAACTCTGTATGTGAAAAGGCTGAAGTAGACATAAAGGTCAATGTATAAGAGTATAATAAATATATCTCATTAATTTTTCAGATGCAATTTGTTTTCTTAATAATTCATTCTTGTTTGGAAAGTAGAAATAAAAAAGAAAAAAAAAAGAAAAAGGTGTGAACCCCCACAAGATTTAATGCCTTTAAATAACAGCATCATGCAAAAATAGTGATTAACACAAATTTTTAAAGAGATAGGCTGTAAATTTCTTCATCTAAAAATTCCAAGTGTGTCATCACTGTCACTGACTTACTTTATGATGGTCTGAAATGGATAAATACAATACCTGAGGAGCAAGAGCATCATAAATCTTCATTCAGAAATCTCTTCTATCTCCCAGTATAACAAGAAAAGTGAAAGGAACAGGTTGCATACAACTAGGCAGAGATGTATTATTTCACAAAATTAAATGATCAACATGGTATTATGTCAGTTCATGTTGCTGCAATTCACGGAACAATTTCAAAATGAGCAGGTGTGCCATCAGTAAACTGCCACATTACATTTCCCTATGCCTATAAGAAAGTCTCTGCAAATTTCAAATTAGGTATCTTTTCCATGCAAACAAAATCAATTTAATGACTCCCTCCCCCTCCTGGCCCCCAAGAAAAGTGCTGTAGCGACACACTATAGTTTTTTACTTTGAAGGTGCCAGTCCCTGTCAAACAAAATGATTCCTAGCCTTTCATGCATTTAAACTTTCAGATGACACTTTTCCCTTTGTGATGCTTTTATAGTAGTTGTTTGAAATAACAAGAATTACATTTTTCCAAGTGAAAAACAAGGGGTGTGTGTATGGTTTTCTGCTATTTGATGACTGTCTAATTCTGTAAATCTGGAGGAGCGTCTTCAGGAAACAGAGTCATCCTATGCTGTTTCGAATTCCGTTCTTAACTGAGAGGTTTTACAAGCTGCTTTTATTATGTAACAGGTAGATTTTAAAATTGCACAATTTGATAAACTGCAACATTCCAGTTTATTGAAATCAGTTTATTGGTCAATGGCTCCAATGCTTGCATTGGTTTTATTACACAAAAAAAACCTCTACCAGATGATTCTACTGAGCCCAGGGGACATAACGAAAACAATCAAAGGAAAAAGTGCCATCTGAATCTCCAAATGCATAAAAGCTCGTGAATGATTTTGTTTCAAGGTGACTGGCATCTTCAAGCAAAACACTACCATATATCACTGCAGCACCTTTCTGATTAATTCTGTTGCACTTCCAATCACATTTTTGAGCTTCAGAAATCCCTTGTAGGACATGGCATATATATAATCACCCTAAAGGTAAAAAAAGAGGAGGCAGACAGAGGAAGAATGATACAATTGGACAGCTGGTCTAACCTCTTTGATGGATGATGAATTTACAAGAGTAAATTATGAATTCATACAAAGGAATAACAGACCGTAGGGAAAATAACTGAAAGAAAGAGATCTCACAGAGAAGAAAAGAGTAAAATAGGTAAAGAACACTATAAAATATACAAGAACTGATATATATACTCTCTGACCTCAAATTATTAAAAATGAGGAATGTGGAAGTTAAAACATTCAGAACTTTCCCTTTAAAGCCACTGTATTATGTTAAAGCATGATGACGTCACGAAAGCAGACACATAAGGTGGCATTAAAAAAAAAATCTAAAGGAAACATTTTACTTCACAAGACCAGTGGAGAGACTCAAGGATCAGCTTTTCTTTCTACTTTACTCTGACAACCACACAGTCACAATTCCTTCAATGCATATCTAAGATTCCCCTCTATCCCAACATCCTCTCCCGTTTCTTTTCTGGACCTCCAACCTTCCCTGCCTCCCTACACACCGATTATGTAATGAGAAAAAGAGAACAGAAGTTCTAGGAAAAAAAGGGAAAGGAAGTTCTGAGAAGGGAAGTTCCGGGAAAGGAGGTTCCAGCAAGGGAAGGGAATTTCCAGGAAGGGAAAGGAAGGGAAGTTCTGGGAAGCTCGAGGAAGGGAAGATCCGGCAAGGGAAATTCTGGAAAAGGAAGTTCCGGGAAAGGAAGTTCCGGGAATGGAATAGAAATAAAGGGAAGTTCAGGAAAGGAAAGTTCATGGAAGTTCAGGGAAGGGAAAGGGAAGTTCAGGGAAAGGAAGGGAAGTTCAAAGAAAAGACAGCGAAGTTCAGGAAAGGGAAGTTCA
>WBMY01018383.1:2258111-2319406 GCA_013397315.1 Donacobius atricapilla | reverse complement strand
AAAGGCTGCATTTGGGAAGCTCACAGATGCAGTGTCGGGCGGGCTGCGTTAGTAGGAGCTGGAAGCCACAAACAGACTGTGTCTCTTGTGGAAAGTTACCAGAAGAATCAGGAGGGACTTGTCTCTCTCAAAAGACTGAATGAAAGACTATTTTATTAAGTGCTACTGACTTAAGAGTTCTGATGTTTTGTCTCTTTGCATTGTTTTTCGTGGAAAAGTAGATTGTTGCTAGGGAGGAGGGGGGTTGTTTTTGAGAGGGTTTCGTGGTTGGTTTTTGTTTGTTTACCTTTACTGTATGTTAATAAATCTAACTGTTGCTATTTTTAAATTGAACCTGTTTTGCTTTTCTTTTAATCCTATTCCACTAAAATGAAAATTAGGCGAATGTGATAACCACTACATATTTTTGGTGTTTCTGCCCGGTTTTTGAATTTTAACCCATTACAATTGGCCCTTTTGGATCACCTCTGAAAAGAAACAGGACAAGCAGCAGAAGTGTGTTTTAAGATCTAAGCTGACTGACACAAGAGAGCTGAGACATGAAAAATGGGAAAATTTTTATGGGATTCTGCTTGTGGATCTATCATTCCTTGGGTCATTTCACTGGATTTTACATGAGCCTTAATGACCGTTTTGTTATTTCATTTTTCACACGAAATACAATTATCTCTGAAAATGGCTGGTACTTCTATTTGTACTGGGCTGACAGAAACTCTATATTCTGCACTGGAAAAGACTGCTCATTTCTGAGAAGGTCTTATTAAACTGACAGCTCACACCTCAAAGTTCACACCTCAAAGCCTTACTATTTCATGGAGTTTTGCTATTTCATAAATACGGAATAGCGGCTTGTTTCTAGATTTGATTAAAGAAATTTACATGGGTCTCAGGAAGATGGACTGTCAAAATACAACAACCAGGAATTTTTCTTTGGAAAAGTTGTCCCATACCAGTATAAGTGACTTGTGTCATTTCAAAGAAATTCTACTGCAGAAATCAAAGGAATTATTCCCATTTTCATTCTGGGTTAAATTTTAAAACATTTGAGGTTTATCTCACTTTACAATAGCAAAATTTTGCAAGGTTTCCATAACACATACATTTACATTTTCCATAATACAGAAAATTAAATTCTACCCAGCACCACAAATAAACTTCACTTAATTATTTTTCTCTTCTTTTGTTTTTTTGTCTTTTTTTAAAGTCTTAGTAGACTACCAGTTACAGAAAGAGGGAATTGAAGATGAGATTTAGTATGAAGCAGATTTTTTTCATCTTCTTCATTTGAATAACTCAAATAGCTAGTAAGTCCTCATTTAGAGATAATTTTCAAAGATGCAATTGTAGTATAAAAAAGAAGGGCAGTACTGTTGCATCCAGGCAATAACATGGACTCAAGAAGCACAAATTAGGTTCCATTTCTATTACAGACTTTCTTGTGACTGCCTGCATGTTATTTGCATTTCTCAGTACCTAATGTAAAACAAATACCACAATTTTCTTCTGGGATGAAGAAAATATATGGTAGGAAACTGAGGGAAAAAAGCCATACAGAAGTTGATGGCTGTGTGGCACATACCTATCACTAACATCTTTAAAAGCTTCTTTTGCAGATTTAGGTTATTATTTATTTATTATTGTGCCTTGAGCACAATAATAATGTGCTACCTTAACAATTATTACTAAACCTTACTATATAAAGGAAATATACTCATTATTTGCATACAGGCAGTAATAAACTATGGATCCATACAAGCCTGAATAACTGACATAATATAAAAACAAAGTTTGTGACATTTAAACTGTAGAATGATAAAACACAAATTGCCAGTGAAGTGACAAAATTAGTTTCCATTCATCTAAAAGAAGATCTTATTAGTCTTTCTTTTCTGACCAAATTCATTTTTGTGAACTGACTCGAAGCGAACTGTGCAGCGCCTAGAACAATGAAACCTTACAAATTCAGCCCTACTTCCTCCTTCTGTTTATCCAATCCCTTGTTCATGGAGTTCCTGAGCTCTGAAAAGGTGTGGATGGATCATGGTATCCTGTGTCTAAGGGAAAAACACATCCTCAGGCCCCAGACTGGGTGCATTTGGGTTCTGTCATAAAACCTGCTTCTCATTTCCACAAATTAGTCCTCCTGACACCAGAAATATATTACAAAACTACATATAAATACACAAGAATTTTATTCAAGATAATGACATAGAAGTATGAAAGGGGACTCCTGTCATTGAATGCAGATAACAATCAGGTATAAATGATCGTTTGAAAGGTGGTCTCTGGGTAAATAGTTCTGTACTTGTTTTAAGCCTGAGGAAAATGGTCTATCCTGCAGCTTGCAGAACACCAGTGAATCCCAACCAACACAAGCATTTAGGTTCATTTAAACAGCATATATGAATAGATATGTAAAGGGGATGAGCTGAAGAAAATAATGCATTATTCATGCAGCTAACAACACTTACTCATGCCTAATATAAATTGAAACCTAAAAGTGAAATCTAGGACACTGAGTTTTTCAATCAATGCTGAGTTATATTTAAATTCAATCTAAGCCAAAAATTCTGAGTTCATTTCATGTTTTCAATTCAGCATAGAAGCATTTCACACTTTCTCTCACTGGCTACATTTTGGGAAACATAAATTATGAATGTAGCAGTTTTTGCAAGTGAATGGTAATAATTGCTAGATGGATTTCACTTGAGATGCAGTGGACATGAAATTAAGTGAAATGTATTGCGCTGGCGAATAGTTTAATTCCATCTGGCAGTTCTTGAAGAAAAATATTTAAATCACAAAAATACTGGAAAATGAGTGAGTTTTACAAGTGAGAAAAAAGAAGCTTGATTTTGAAATCCTATTTTCTTCAATGAAACACTCATATAACACCATTTCTTATATGTCCTGTTTACTCAAAACTGTGAATAGTATCATTTTTAGAATATGATACCTGTTTTCTGCAATCCATCTTGTACTAATCTCAGCAATTCTTATTTTCAAAATATGGAAATCATGCTGAACTCCTACACTAAGCCACTGAAAAAGCTAATTGGCATTTGCCAAGTGGAAAAATCTTATTTTCTGTTTTGCATAATCAAGCTTCTGTAATGATCCTTTTCCCAAAGACACCTAAAACCTAAAACCTTCATCCCCTGACTTTGCTTAGTCTTGATTACCTAAGGAACATATGGCTGGGGAAAAAAAAAAAAAAAAAAGAGAACAGACATAGCTACTGTCCTGAAAGAAGAGTTTAATTCAATGGGAGAATCTGGATCCACAAATTAAGAAAAGTCATAGTAATTTCACCTCACTAAGTAATAGTAATTTCACCTACTTCCTTCTAACCCTGTTAGATTTTCTTACCTGAATGCTAAGACCATTTGAAGGCACAGGTGAGCTAATACAAGCCTTAAGATAGCAGAGCTCAGTTTCAGCTGGAGCCTACTGGCACAACTACAAATTAATATGTACTGAATGTGAACTGTTCAGCCATTTCCTCTCCTCTTACAAGCCTGTGAAACAACAGGACCATGCAAATAAGAAATCTGAAACAGCAATTCTTTTTCTTACTCTACATGCAGCACAGTTTGCAGTCAACCCCACAGGCCTTTGCCTTCTAGCATCCTGCCAGGGTATGTGTGCACAGCGCAGCAAAGCAGAGACACCCAGCGAGTTTAAAAGCAGCACTTTAACATAGCATCATACCTGGACTAACTGGTTACTGTCACACAAACTAATGCTACTTCTGTAAGAAAAGGGAGAATATGAATCCACTGTGAGGTTTTTACACATGGTTTGCTTTTTCCACTGAACAAGTCAATCAAGTTTTATGTAATTGCCATTAGGAAAATGAACTTGATGATGAAAAATCCGCAGACAGATACAAAATAACTATTATCAGAGTGGAAATTCTTTTTCTTGTGAGGTTTTCCAGTCCTTAGAGAGGAAAGCAGCTGTTGCTGAGAAGTTACTTTAATTTACTTCTACACTGTCCTTCAGAGGACAAGAACTCTGAAAGAGCATAAATGAGACCAGTTCTCCTTAGGCTGGAAAGGATTAAAACCCTGCTCCAGAGGACTTTGCACACTTTGTATCCCAAGAACAGTGTTAGGCAAAAGGTCTTGGTCAGATAACGTGTTATAGTTTCAGAAGAGTGAAGAGAAATCTGGCAAGAGCCAGATTTAAACACTTAAAAATGGATTAGTCACTCACAGTGTGAGCAGTATAACAGGCAACTTTGAATTTCTGTTGTACAAAAAACTACTATACCACTGAGAAACATTTCTGAGCCTGTTTCAGATCTGAAAGGATGTGGTGAAAATATCATGCCAGGTTTTGCTTTTTAAACAACAAATTCAGCCTGGCCAAAGTCTGTTTGCAAGAGCAAATAGAATACTAGCTGATCCAACATTTAAGGCTTTACCGCTTCCTCGCCTCCAAAGAGAGGCACATACTGTGGTAATATGATTACAGAATTTCCAGCAGCTAGCACAGCCTTCAGACAGGCATATGATTGGCAGCAGCTGCTCAGACAAGTATTCACCTCACTGTGTTCACAATATCCCAGCAATTGAAGGAGTGAGAAATTATGTCAATGAAATCAGCCTCCTCGGAAAGCTTGCAGAGCGTGCTTCCATAGCAATCCAACTACTTAATGAACAATTACAGTTGCCAATCTGACAAACTCTTTTCAAGGTTATTTAAATCTATCAAGGCTACTTCATCACTGTGAAGAAAGATTTTAATAGTCTGGATATAACCAAGTTATCATCGAAGCCACTAACCTGGGAAAATACTAGGCATTTCACCAAATTACTATCCAACATAAAACATGAGAAGATCGCAACCATAAAAGGCTAGGGTAAGGCTTTTGTGACAATTAATCTGACACAATTTCACTCTGCATAGACATATAAATCCATTGTACCTACAGTCCAACAAAACAGAAGGGAACAAAGACTACCAAAGCAGAGGCTTAGCAGCTTCTCTCAGAGATTTTTCTCTAAGGTCATTTCTCTTCCTTTAGCTAGATTGGGTATCTTTCACATCTTCCTGCATTAGAAAACATTTCTCTTGGTGGCCAGCTGTCCTAGCATGTAAAAGATTACAATCTAAAGCATCTCATGATTATATAGATAATTTACAATAAAACTTAAATGTACCTCAATGGATAGAATTTCCAGTAATAATATCAAAATTCATTTGAAAGAACACCACCTACCAAAAAAAAAAAAGGGAGAGGGGTCATAAAAACGCATCAAATTACCTGAAAGACCAGAGTCAAGTCATTAAAAAAACAGATGGATTGCCACAGATTTTCAAAACAAATAGCTCTGTGAAAATACTCATTATAAATACACAGATTATTACATGTTGGTCAAATCTAGGTACAGCACATTTGTTTGCTATTACATTAGCTACGTCTAATTTTGAACACTTGACTTCTAGTCTGTGCTTGATACATCTCTGCACAAGAGGGAAAATATTAAATCAATATTTGCGCTTATTGTGGCATAGGTATCTACCACAGCCATATGGTAGAAAAACAAATATATGAAAACTCTCATATTCTTGTGTTTCCATATTCATATTTTGTATTCACAATGCATGTATAGTTATATAATTCTTAATCTTGATTTCCAATTCCACCCATACAAATATAATGACATAATCCAGTATAATTTGAAATCCTGATCTCAGTTTTGATCCAGCTTCCTTACTAAAGTGACTTTAGAGCAAAAAAAAAGCTGTTTATCAGGGATTTTAAAATACCATTATCTTCTGAGATCTATATAAGGTGCTGATACAGTTCCAAGTCATCATAGCTGTTCTTTAATATCATCTGAAGATCTGGACCTGACATTAGCTGTGAAAGTCCAGTAGATCTAAATTTATGCTTCGTCATTGTTCAGGGCCCTTACATGTGCCAGCTGCTATGATTCTGTTGGACCAGCACAAGAAAGTCTCATGCAAAACATTCACATATGCCATTCCTCAATCAGCTCACCCCTACATTAGTGCAAGGATAATGATTTCCTTTAGAGCTTTGGTGGCCAGAAAGCTCCATAGATAGAGCTGTGATATAATTTGGAAACCTCAAGCCAGTCCTGAAGGTATTTTTGATGTAAAAATATAATTTCAAACTATGACAGGATGAAAAATATCAATGTAAAGGGGAAAAAAACATTTAGAAATCCCTCCCTCTTTCCTCTTTTTCCAAGTGTCACAGATAGGTAATTGGATTAGTTCAGTCAAAATTTTAAACTGAAAATTTTATCAGACCTTCTGAGTCCCCACCATTTCTAATTCTAATTAGAATAAACATATTGTTCAAAAAGCAATATTGTAAAGAAATTGAAAATTAAACAAGTCAGGAAAACAACTCAGCAAAACCATCCTTTTTCAGAAAAAGCCTTTGGTTCTTATGAATTAGTATTATCTGATGATAAGACATTTGCCACAGAAGTCTATTTGATAGAAAACTTCTGTAACACTGTTTTGCCATTTCAGATGAAAATCTGGAATGATGAGAATGCAAACAGAAAACCTTCTAAGACACCATGGGAATCCATTTCTTTTTTACTGCCAGGTGATGATATCCTAGATGTTGGGTTTTACTTAGACATTTATATCTAAAATCCTCTGTTTATGTAGAAGAAGAGGTAGCTGCCAGTGCTGTATGCTGCTAGATATACTGAGTGCATTTTCAACAGTCTTCTGCTTCAGCAAATTACTTTATTAAATTTTCCTGGCAAGAGTTTACTCTGTATGAAAAATTGATGTATTTGATGCACTTCCAAATTGTTAAGTGACATGTTCTTTATGATTCTTTAAAAGATTTCAAAGGACAAAGATAGAGTGCAGAACTTCAGGTCAAAAAACTAGCACATTTTTCACTAGGATATCTTTGTTGAATAAAACACTTTACCACAGATTATTTCACAGCCTGAACATATCACTGTTTTGTCAGATAAAGACATAGGGTTGGTCTTTATGGCCTGGAGGAAAGGAACAGCTATGATTCCTCTGTTGGCAACATACAAAAATTAATGAATCCTCAGTACACTGGCATTTTTTCATTAAATACTGTGCAAGTATTTTCAAAGTAAAACCCCATTGGCTATATTTCACTCAGAGTCTCTTTGGGGGCTCTTGTTGCTCTTTCAGTGTAACAGCAATAAAAAGATCAGTAGAGACGTGCTGATGAAATAATGCGAAAATGCCCACAAGACATGCCTGTACTTCACTAGACTGAGGTGTGCTATTCTCTCATAATATAGGCAAAGATAAATTATAACAAAATAATAGTTGAAAGTTTTGAGATTTACATTTAATTTAATCAGAATTTGAATGCATGTAAACAGGAATCTCCTAACTCATTCTGACATTGTCTACAATAAGGGAACTGCAAAGTAGCAGCTTCAACAATCTTTGTCAATGTAATCATCTAAGCTGAAGCTGAAAGGCCAACCTTGAAAATTGTGTGCAGGCTAATCAGGTAAATAGGTCAAAGCAAAAGATTTTAGCAGCATAATTTTCAGTTACTCATATAGTCATAGAATCATTTAGGCTGGAAAAGACCTCCAAGTTCATGGAGTTAGTCATGTTTACTCATGAGTTAATCATGTTTCCTGTTGTAGAGTACATGGACATGTAAAATATCTACAGCCTCAAGATTCTGAGCTCTCAAAGAATGTGTTTTCCCATGGTTTCTCCTGTACAGATGGGAGATGGAAAAGCAATGATGAAAGCATAGTTTGGTTTATCTATTATTGACAATTGGGAAAAAAAGGTAATTAACAGAGAGAAATTTCCAAATGCATATAGATGATTGAGTGAAGACTAGACTGACTACAAAGATGTACAAACTTCAACACACATACAGAAAATAATTTTGGGAACTCAAAGTGGCAGCTTCCTTCTCTGGAATTTTGAAAACAAGAACTAGTAATTAATCTGACATCTAATCAGTTACAAAGCTCCTCTAGAAATAGAACTGATCGGCACTTCAAATTTCCACTTCACAGGAAACAAAGGTGTTTCAAAATCTGACCTCATTTCAATTCAGAATAAATGCAAGTATTCTCAATAATTCCTTTGAAATACAATTTAAAATGCTGCATTAAAACTTTTTTCATGCTTATAAGCATTATTTTATCTTATTCTATTACAGGTACTTGCTATATATGTCATGGATGTTGTCAATGTACAGCATTATTTATATTATCAAGTTGTCATACTATATCATGGCATACCAAATAGTCCAGGTACTCTGTTTTTATATTATTTATATTATTTTTACATTATTTATAATCTGGCAAAAGAAGTTGCCAGATTTTTTTATAATGAAATACCTTATTTTTCAATCAGGGCTGCCTAGCATTTTAAGAACTGTGGCTTGGTATCTGTTTTGGGCCTCTCAGAAATCAAATTTATCATTTCCTGGAGATGGACAGGCTCAGAAGTAGTNAATTAATGAATCCTCAGTACACTGGCATTTTTTCATTAAATACTGTGCAAGTATTTTCAAAGTAAAACCCCATTGGCTATATTTCACTCAGAGTCTCTTTGGGGGCTCTTGTTGCTCTTTCAGTGTAACAGCAATAAAAAGATCAGTAGAGACGTGCTGATGAAATAATGCGAAAATGCCCACAAGACATGCCTGTACTTCACTAGACTGAGGTGTGCTATTCTCTCATAATATAGGCAAAGATAAATTATAACAAAATAATAGTTGAAAGTTTTGAGATTTACATTTAATTTAATCAGAATTTGAATGCATGTAAACAGGAATCTCCTAACTCATTCTGACATTGTCTACAATAAGGGAACTGCAAAGTAGCAGCTTCAACAATCTTTGTCAATGTAATCATCTAAGCTGAAGCTGAAAGGCCAACCTTGAAAATTGTGTGCAGGCTAATCAGGTAAATAGGTCAAAGCAAAAGATTTTAGCAGCATAATTTTCAGTTACTCATATAATCATAGAATCATTTAGGCTGGAAAAGACCTCCAAGTTCATGGAGTTAGTCATGTTTACTCATGAGTTAATCATGTTTCCTGTTGTAGAGTACATGGACATGTAAAATATCTACAGCCTCAAGATTCTGAGCTCTCAAAGAATGTGTTTTCCCATGGTTTCTCCTGTACAGATGGGAGATGGAAAAGCAATGATGAAAGCATAGTTTGGTTTATCTATTATTGACAATTGGGAAAAAAAGGTAATTAACAGAGAGAAATTTCCAAATGCATATAGATGATTGAGTGAAGACTAGACTGACTACAAAGATGTACAAACTTCAACACACATACAGAAAATAATTTTGGGAACTCAAAGTGGCAGCTTCCTTCTCTGGAATTTTGAAAACAAGAACTAGTAATTAATCTGACATCTAATCAGTTACAAAGCTCCTCTAGAAATAGAACTGATCGGCACTTCAAATTTCCACTTCACAGGAAACAAAGGTGTTTCAAAATCTGACCTCATTTCAATTCAGAATAAATGCAAGTATTCTCAATAATTCCTTTGAAATACAATTTAAAATGCTGCATTAAAACTTTTTTCATGCTTTTAAGCATTATTTTATCTTATTCTATTACAGGTACTTGCTATATATGTTATGGATGTTGTCAATGTACAGCATTATTTATATTATCAAGTTGTCATACTATATCATGGCATACCAAATAGTCCAGGTACTCTGTTTTTATATTATTTATATTATTTTTACATTATTTATAATCTGGCAAAAGAAGTTGCCAGATTTTTTTATAATGAAATACCTTATTTTTCAATCAGGGCTGCCTAGCATTTTAAGAACTGTGGCTTGGTATCTGTTTTGGGCCTCTCAGAAATCAAATTTATCATTTCCTGGAGATGGACAGGCTCAGAAGTAGTTTAAGGAAATAGATGCTCAGCATAACTGTATGAAAATTTTACAGACCTGAGACAAATTCATCCTTCAGCTCATACAGTTCACAGGCCAGAAGTTCAGTATCTTTGCTATAAACTAGATTGTTTTTTTATTTGTGCTGAATGAGACAGTGTAGTACTTTGATAAAAAATGTGTTGTTTTCCTTTCAGTGCCTAGTAGCATAATGAAGAAAACAAGCTTTTGATCTTTCTGAATATTCCCTAGACTCATTTTGCTCTGAATATCCTTGTCTTCATAAAAATATGTTACTTTGTCAAATTCTCTTTAATAATCAGTCCTTGCACTCACAGATAAAGAAAAGGGATATTTCTCACAGATTAAATATATGCATAATGGACAATCAGAGGCAGAGGTATATACAGATTTAATTTATGATGTTATCAAATGATGCAAGCTCTCTGCTCTTCCCAAGATTCATACTGTATGCACCTGAGTTCTGTTTAGGCTCTCATTTGGAAGATGACTAGTTCCCCTAAAACTGTTAAGGACTGTCTGACCATCCATGAGCCACTCTGGCAGTCTCATTTGGACAGAGGCCACTTCACAGCTATGCACCCCACACTCACAAAGTCAGACCAGGTTTCCATATCAGAGTCTCAGACCTCTGGATCTTTTCAGTAATTTAATCATGGTGCCACAACAGAATAACAGCTGGAGCTGGTGCCTCCAAGGAGAGACCCCAAGCAAAGGAACCCCTGGGCTTTTGTACCCTCACAGTCAAAAGTGCAGGGAAGTCTGGGGTCTTCCAGCTGAGTCCTCAGCTCCTGACATATCTCTGAGTGTCTGGTCCCCTGGCTGGCACCACAGGTCCCCGTGCCCTTTGTTGTGCAAATGTTGGTTCCAGTTCACGGCCTCTTGTCTGGGGTTCTCACCACCAGAGCTGAACCCAGAGCTGGCACTGCAGCTGCTCACGGAGCTACCAGCACTGAGTGTATTCCTCAACAAAACAAAGCTTAGATGAAGGCCAGAGGTAATTTTTTCCAAAGACTTCCACCTAAATTTCCTATGGACAAAATATTACTAGCACTGGCCCCTTCCTTCAGATACAGTCCCACAATACCATTTCAATAGACCCATTCTCAGTAGAAGAGTACTCTCAAACATGTTTAGAGCATCCTTGGCCATGATGGGCGGCCCCTGTCTGGTTGCCAGGTGCCCACCAAAGTTGCTGTGTCTCTGCTACGACAACAAGCTTGTGTCAAGGTAAGGGCAGGGAGAGATCACTCAGCAATTACTGAGACAGTCAAAGTAGACTGAACTTGGGAAAATTAGTTTAATTCATCCAATCAAATCAGAGCAGAGTAATGAGAGGGAAAACCAAGTCCTAAAATATCTTCTCCTCCACCCCTCCCTTCTTCCTTGGCTCAATTTCACTCCTGAATTCTCTACCTGCCAGGAGCACAGGGAGATGGGGAATGGGGGCTGCGGCCAGCTCATCACACATTGTCTCCGCTACTCCTTGTCAGGAGCAGGATTCCCCACATTATTCTACTGCCCCAGTGCGGGATCCCTGCCACTGCAGACAGCTCTCTGTGAACTTCTCCACCACATGTCCTTCCTACAGGCTGCAGGGGAATCTCTGCTCCAGTGCCTGGGGCAGAGATCCTGGCGCCTTCAGGACTGTTTCTTCAAATATTCTGACTCCCTTTTTCTCCGGGTGCTGTTACACAGGTGTTTTCCACCCTTTCTTGGAAGTGTTATTCCAGAGGCACTACCACAGGCTTGGCCAGCAGTGGGTCCAGCTTGGAGCCTGCAGTCATTGCCTCTGTCAGACACATGGGAAGCTTCTGGCAGTTTCTCACAGAAGGTACCCCTGTAGGCGCCCCCTACCAAAACCTTGCCACACACAAACCCAATATATTCACATAAGCATGAGCCATGTATGCAGTACATAATCCTGTTAACATCTTAACATCTATAGAAATGTCACTAGCAGCCCTGAGACAACCCTTACCTGACTGCAGACATTTTCATCAGAAAAAATGCAACCTAAAATTTCTGTCCCCAGAGGGACCAGATGAACTCAGTGAATATTCTACATAGATGTGGACAGTCCTGTCTCAAGGAAACCACCATTAACAACATACTCCACATCTTGGAAGGCCAGGGGGTTTCTTCCGGAGGTATTAACCTTCACTGTCATCATGTTATCTATTCAAAACCTAATTTTTCCTTGTCTGCTATGAAGAGTTTGATTTTACAGGTAGAGTTGAAATGAGTGATGCTCTGTTCTGGAATATCGAGAGTGAACAGGAGCTTCTAGAAGGCTGCAATCCCTGCTGGAAAATAGGGTATTGTTTACAAAGAGCAATGGCAATTCTAACATTAACAGACAAAAGTGAGGCTTATATAGAAAAGTACAGGTAGGTTGTGTTAAACATCATTAAAATAATGGGTTTTTTTCTGGACATTGCTGTAATGAGAGGGAGGCAGAAAAACACGACCAAAACTCCAGAGAGGTAACATCAAAATGCAGCTATAAAAGCATTAAGACACTAATTTCAAGCTAAGAGCAATCCTGCCTTGTTTCTGCTGCCCCCAGCTGCTCGTTCCTATCTGTATCTGTGTTATATACACTGGCTTTGTTATATAGCCTGGCTTCAAAAACAGTTTGAGAGGGTGGGCAATTGTACACAAGTGGAAGAAGTTTTGAAAGGACTTCCGACCAATCATCCTGTAATACTCTGATCTCACAAGATTACCATATGCCATTACTTTTATTTATTTTAAGTTTTGGCTGGAATTCTTGGAATCCTAACAAATTAATTAATCTTCTTGTGATTAAAAATGAATTGTGTTTTGGTTCTTTGGAGTATTTCTAGTTATTTGTCAATAAATGGGGGAATTGCCCTTAAGATACACAATTTCATGCTTTTTCTGACGAAGCTATCCTGCATGAACCTGAATTTTGCTTCAAAATATGGTAACAGCTGATACTGCTTCATGCATAAGCCTTTTATTTTCTTGATTTTGCACACCAGCCTGTAATACAGGAATTTTGTCTCACAGCATAGTTTTATGAATTAGAATTTATAACTAAATGGACTATAAGAGCTCTCTAAGAGATGACCTTCAACATTTCATTAGTGCAAAAGCAGTTCTGCATCATCTTTCACAAATCATTTGCTAACTACAATTTTCAGCACATTCCGTAAAACAGCTTCACACAGGGCATAAACAGTAAAGCTATACTTTAAAAAATACAAAATCTTCTTTTATTGGTAATTCCAAATAGAATATGAGGAGCAACTCTGTTTTTCTCTATTTATGTCCAAATTTTATATATATATATACATATATATACATATATATATATAAATATATATATATATGCTCTTCAGCTGGTTCCGTTCTATGTAAGTGTGCAAAAAATAGAAGCATAGTGCAGACATTTGAACTGAAGCTGTATTTGCAATACCAGAACTGGAAAAATTATAATTACTCTGTTCCAACTACAACACAGCTATTATTCACAGCCACAGCATATTCATTCACTTTAAATTAATATTCACGTGGCTGTGAACAGCCAAGTGCCTAACCAGGAGAAGGTAAATTAAATCCCAAAGGTTATTTTCTCTTATGGTGCACCTTGGCACAGCTTTCTGAAAGGACTACATAAATATAGTCGAATTTTTATTCCCAATAATGCTAGTATTAATAGCCTTTTGTATAAATACCTTACAAAAAACTTCATGGAAATCGACAATGAGGTGAATTAGGAAATGTGTTCAGCTACAAAAGGGATGGTTCCTGTCATTATCAGAAACTGATTTTAATTGAAACAGGAAATAATAATGTACCAATAACATCAGTGTTCCTGTCACAGAAGAGTCTCCATTTTAGTGGAAAACCAATACAATCTACAATAAACAAATGTTTTTGCTTTATCACATTCTATTTCCCATTGGATATATTCAGCTTGTTGACTGGGTTAAACTCACTGTGCTCCGATCCAACATGTAATTCCAAATTCAAGATAGAGAGCTACCCACTGCCAAATTAGTTTGAAGACAACACAAACAGTGGGTAAACAAATCAACATAATGACTGTTAAAATCTCATCTTTAATATGAAATGTGTTTGCAGAAAGACAGACTGTCCTGGGAATGTTTTTGTACTGGTCCTAAACTAGCAAGGAAAACCTTCTTTCCTGGAAGACCTCATGACTATTCACATTAATTTTAATCAATATTAAAAGGTTGCTATTGATGTTTCTTGTTTTTATGATTCTGAAGGAAAATGATCAGGACACTGCATGCCCTTTGAATATGCATATAAAGATGAGCCACCCACAGTAATTTTTACATCCTAAAAATTGCCTGCAGGACTGAACTGTTTCAGACATTGAAGCTCTGAAATACTGGCTGGATCCCAATACAATTCAAGTGCCAAAAGACCAACTCAAATGATTTTCAGATCACTATTAAACTCACAAAGCATTTCTGCCTTTTGATTGGTAACACAGAATTTCAACCTGTGAAAGCTCTAATGTTATATCATCATTCCTGAAAAACAGTGGAAGTACATGAGCAATACAATGTGCTCAGAAAGGCTGTCTCCTGTCTGCAGGCACAGAATTAATTCAAATACTTATCCCACGAGGCTTAAAAGACATGACCAACACCACAGAGTGTCCCAAGTGGATGGCAGATTCTGAAAGAGAAAAAATGTTTCTGACAGGGAACAAATTCCTGTGGAGAGCTGCAAGGTTCCTTTGCCAAAATTTAGCCTTTAACTAGAACATCATATTGTTAAAAACAAAACAAAACAAAAAAATCCCATGTAAGGAATACATAGGAAATATATAGGGTCATATACAGGGAATAGAAATGTCCTTTTGCCTCCAGTTATCACATAATAAATCACTGCTAAAGTTACCATTATCTCAGTTCTGCTCAATACTAGTATTTGTTTCACCACGCTCTTAAACAGAAGAATTGATATTATCATAAATTTATTATCTATTTTAATATTTTATGATATAATATTTTATGATATTATCATAAATTTAAAAACAGAAGACAGCACAAGGTACATATGTAGGGTAAAATCTCCATTATAAAAGGGAATTTTTTACTACAAAACTTTAGCAGATAGAGTAATCAAGTAAACCACTATTATAGCAGAATAAACAGTCAAGGTGACAGTGTATAGCTGAGAGGGGGGCAGGGTCTGTACCTGGATCAGCCAGTAGTAAAATAATTTGTAAAGCTGCAGTCTCAGACTGACAAACACAAAACAAGCAAAAAAACAATGCAGATTGGTCACTGAAAGGAAAATGAGAAAACAAAATCAGAAAAAAAGAAGATTATGAAGTGACAAAACTATCAGTGAGACTCAAAGAAAAGAAACTCTTTTGAGTCTAGAATTACTGACTTACTGCCTATGCTGAAGTGTATTATTAACACGATATTAAGAGACTATCACAGAAATGGACATTGAACTGCTCTTTTGTCTGAGGGAGATGATGCCTCTGCTCTTGTGAAGCCTGTTCGAGGCTCAGAAACTGGAGACGGAGCAGCGCAGGTAGTGCTGGTTTCTGCTGCAGACCCGCAGCTTCCTTCAGCACCACACCGCGGGGAAAGGCAACACTGCACCGTTCCCCCGGCAGAGACAGCAGGCGACTGCTCGCCTGCACTTCTTCCACCTGTCTGCATCTTCTTACTTCCTCGTGAAGAGCTTCTTCCACGTCTTTTTAAACAACAACATAAAGAGATCACATTTCTCCAAAATATATTGATTCAAAACACACTCTTTACCAATGTCTGCCTTCCAACCCCAGCCTCTGTTACCTTCACCATGTAAATCAGGAGACCCATCCCAGAAACACACCCAAACATACAGAGGGCACTTTGACTATCCTTTTCCCTTCCACTGGCACATCATCCCACGTGTGAGGGCTGGGAGGCTGCCAAGCCTGCCTGTAACACTTCCTATCACCTCTCTCCACCAGTCAGATCCAGACATGCTGTAAAACTATGTAAGAAGTATCACAGTTGTCAGTAGCAGTCAGCACCGGTGCAAAAGATGATAAAGTCTTTTATCTGAGATGTAACAGGTTACCACATCCAAAATCTGATCTACTTCTTATGGAGAGTAATAAATCAACTCCCACCTCAATTCCACCTTGAACTCTCCTACTCATATGCTAAGAAAAGTTTTAACTCCCCCTAAGTCACACAGAAAGGATGCTAGAGATCATGTTAGTAGAAATAGAAAATGGTACTCCCATTAGATGAGGAATTCAATTATTTGTCCAATATCCTTCACCTCTGCTTTAGTTAGCTTCCAGAAACAGAAATAGAGAAGAGTAACCTCAGTCTTACAGTAAACTCCATCAAGAATATATATATAAAACAACTAATAGAGTCCTGGATGCTTGTAACATAAGCCATGTCTGGGATGGAGGATACAACTACAAGATTTGAGACAGGCACTGAGACCAAGAAATTGAGAAAGCTAAAACATTTAATGCAATAAAGGAGAAGATAGCTTATGGTTGCTAATCAAAACCTGGCAATTAATCAGTATGGTATCTACTAACTCACATTTGTGTAATCTCTGTCCTAGCTTAGCAAACCTTTTCTTAAAAAAGTAGTACCTTAAAATGGGTCGGTTAACAAGCAGCAGAGTCACAAAGCTCACACATATGCTGAGGTTAAATAGATGTGCATCTTTTATTAAACCACAGACATCCTAACAAAGATTTTAAGGGGCAATTAAGGCGTAAAATGTTCATAAGTGACATTGTGCTGCAACAAGGCCAGTGCCCAGCAAAATCAAACTCAATCTACAAATAACAGGAGATCCTGGCAGAATGCTCGATAGTGATTTTGCAATACTTTCACTGGAAAGGTTCAAAACATGCTGACCTTCAAAACATCCTTTCAATCTTATGTGTTTGCTCTGGGGTTGAGAGATTGAGCCATCTGGGTAAATTGAAGGGGAGAGGTCTCTGTCACAGCTGAGCTAACCCTCTCGTTGTTTTGCTCTAGCGTGGATTTCTTGTTACTGTCTAAACAGGTATTAACTGGGAGTCTTTTTATACAGACAAGTGCTATTTTGTATTTAGACATTACTAAAAGGGACAACTTTCAGTAAGGAGCTTTTTGCGAATGAAGTATCAGTATCCCTAATATATACTATCCTCACAATTACAGTCATGGGAACAAGAAAAGGAACAAAATAAAAAACTAAACAGAAAATATGAATGAAAAAAACTTATTAGATCTGTATTAATGTGGCAGTTGTCAGACAAGACCGTCGATGTTAAAGAGTCTCAGCGTTCTTCAGACAAATTATACCTATTTCCTGCACAGAAAACATCACTTTTCGTCTCAATCCCGTGGCTTTTTTCCTCAAGCCCGGAGCAGGAGCGTGGGCAGCCCCAGCGCCAGCGGGTGGCAGCAGCGACCCAGCGACCGCGGCAGACGCGCTCCTCCTCGTCACCACTGATCAGCTTCTTCAACGCTTAGCAAGGCTCACTTTGGCTCTCCCTCCTTCCATTTGCTTTGCTTTGGTTTTGTTTTCGGTTCCAACGAGAAATGCATAATATGCATGAGCGTGCAGGTGGATTAATTGACAGCTTTCATAATTTTTTTCTTTGACTGAGATAACTAGCCTTGAAATGGTCAGGCACAACCACAAAGTACCAGTATTTTGGGTACCACTGCGAAAAACACCTTTTCAATTACATGGCAACATCTTCTGAGACGAGAGACACAGCTCCACAAAACAGCTTTTAGGTCACTACTCATTCTGCAAACAAAATACAGAGGCCAGGACTTCTCCACGGGAGATGTGGTAGGAGGGCAGGCTCTAGCTGAGAGGGAAGTTGGAGCCACACACAGATTTGTCAGGAGACTGAGCAGATTCATTAGCTATTATTTCTTAATGTAAAGCTACTAATTAAATACATGGCCTACTTCCTTTCAGTACAGATAAACAAAGCTCACAAAATTAAGCATTTTGTTCTTCAAATTCCAGTAAGTCCCTACATACATATATATTTGCTTTTAACTTAGACTTATTTTAAAACAGGAAATTTGTGTCATCTATATACATTTCTACACATTTGTAATTCTTTGATCACTATCAAACTAAACTACTTTACCAGAAACAACTTTAGCACTGCAAACCTGTCTTGGCCCATCTTACAAACACCTGCATTTCTGAATCTAAAACTGATTAATTTTTGATATATGATTAAAGCTATTTCCTTATATATGCACTTGAGATTAATTGCAACAAACTAAAAAAAGTGTGATTATATAAAAAATTGAATTGTACTTATTTATTTGAATGACTGCTGAAGTCACAACCAAGACCCCTACTAACACGTAGTAACTGGCAAAACAAAAAAAGCCCAAACACCAAGCTTCCTCACCCATACATTTATTACTCCTCGGTCTCAGCTATTGTTCCTCTTCTCAAATACTGTTTTGCCTCATTCCTCTAATTCTTAACCAAACCTTCCCAGTGAAAAGAGGCTACAGGTAGTCCAGAAAGGAGTCGTCAAAACAGAAATGGGGCTCACCCACAAGTATAAAAGCCACAGTCCTTTACTATTCACTAGCTCCAGGCTTTTGACTTTAAACATGGGTAAGGTCCTTAATTCCAGTGGTGGGTATGGTGGGACACAGAAGAACAGAAAGACTAGATACAGTGTTAGAAGACAGGGCAGGAATTTGAGACCAAGGTGAATGCAATGAGACACAACATGTGTATCAAGGACAGAAATGTGGATAGAATGCTCTTGGGCCTTATAGTACTCATCCTTTGGAGGAACAGCCTGAGAAGAAAGGGAGGGTCACCTTGTTTGTCTATCTTTTGGACACTTTGTGTTTGGAGACAAGTGAAGAAATACTCACCCATCCACCTGACTGCTGTGTATGTCCTGTTCACCAGGAGGCCATGCTGGAATTGCACTTTCACCCCACAAATCCTGTCATCAGAGGTTGCAAAAAGCCTAGAGATTTGTGGCATAAGGAAAGCTACTGCTTGCAACAGTGGGATTTCCTGTGGGAGATCTGCTTCCCCCACCTTCTTGTCAGCTACCAGTTCTGGAGAGATGTTAATTGAGCTTCAGCCTCTAAATCTGTCTGCAAGCCTCTCCTTGCCTCCTCCATCTCTACTCCAACAAACTGTTGGAGTTACACTGTCCTTCTGTCCCACTGCTTGGTGCTCACTGAAGACCAGCTTATCCTCCAACACCATGAACAATCTGAACAAAAGATCGGTTGCTAAAAAGAACTGATTTATTGCCTTCAAAAGGGTTAGCTTCCCACAGGGATTCCATGATCTTCATCTTCCATCACCTTCAGCTGCATGAGGATGACTCATCACAATAATCATATTGTTGACCCTTGGCACTGCTCAGTAGATGAATCAAATGCTTCCTGCTTGTAGAGGTGGTCAGTCCTTCCCTGCTGCCTGCAGTAAAGTTGCTCTGCCCAGCCCTAGTGGCAATGCTACCCAGCTGGTAGGAGTTCCTAGGGAGAGGGAGCCATTCCACTGCAGCATCAGCTATGAATGAAAAACCTTCAATTGTCCTACTTTTCCCTGAGCCCTGGATAGATCTCAGGCTCATACTCTTGCTGTTGAGCCAGCAAGGGCTGATTGCACAGAGAGCAATCAAAGCTAAAAATTACGAGACAGTGGAATTTCTCCACTTGAGGCATTGAGCTTTCTCTCCTCCAGTGGGAGGATGCATTCAGTCTGACTTGGACTCTGGCATGATTCTTACGACTTTGCTAAATAGTCACAATAAGCTGGGGAACACAGAATGCACGGGCAGTGGCCACAGAAGAGCTGTCAGGCACTAGAGTGAGACTTTTTGTTTTCTCAGTGATAAGAAAAGAAAAATAGCAGTCACAGAAAAGTGAATGAAAGAAGTATTTTGTTTGAGAGTGAGACCAAAACTGTGATGAAGCACCAGAGGATTTCAAGTGTTCATGGCCTGCAGATAGAGCTGTAAGTTCTTTCTCCTCCATGCCAACTCACTGAACAGTGACCTTTGAACCTGGAACTGCTAATGGAGAACTCATCCACAGACTTCCAAGAGAACCTATGCAGAGATGGAGGGCATGCAATGAGAGAGAGACTCAGGTTGTACAGAACATTTCAGCAAAGAAAAACTTCTCTAAAAGAGGAAACTGAAGCCATGATTAATAATGATAATAATCACTGACACAGCTTTTCACTTTGAGAAGAAATAAAGGGCTTAAGGTTTCATCACGTTCACTAGAGCAATTCTATGAGAAATTTTTTTTTTTTATTTTTGAAGATGGACCTTTGTATTGTATGCGGTGGAAAGTGTAGATACATTGTTACAATAATCATTAAAATAACTTTGAATTCATGAATATTTAATTGTAATTTCTACAAAAAGTATAATTATTTTCATGTTGTAACAGCTTAATCTGGCACCAATCAAATTATTTGTTTCCACTGTTTTTCAACCACATACACAACAAGGAGCCATCCTCTGTAATTTCACAAATTTCACCAAATCTTTTGTGGACTATTTCTCAAATGACAAGTTTGTTTAACATCCACTGTTAATCATGCTATGATGATTTCACACTGTATTTATTTAATAGAAGTGAGATTGCCAAATGTTTCTGATATCACACATTAATGACTCTGAATTGTGAACAGAGCATCAGCAGTGGAAACAAAACCTGAGACTCATTCGCCTATTACACCCTGAAAAGAAATTGTTCCATCTTCTGTATTCTTGTTGCCATAGTTATAATCTGCTGGTAATTCTACAGATTTTTTGTTAAATAAGATAAACCATAAATATATGTTAAACTGGAAATAATTCAACTATTTACATTAGAAATGTAATCCACTTGATTTGATCCTTTAGTTGCAGTACACCAAGTCTGCACAGGGACTTACAGGTCTACAAATAGCTAATTAAACAGATAGGAAATGGATAAAACCACTAACAACTGAAAGAGGAGAGGGAAAAGAATCAGAAATCCATGACTGATAATAATTAGATCCTTTAAATGTAAGCGTGATGAAAAGGATTTGGCTGAAAGTCAACCACACTTTTTTGTGTCAAGTTTTTGACACACAAAGAAACAAAAATGCAAATGCAATGAAATGGGCATTGCGGGTCCAAATATTCTGATTTTAAGCAAACCAGAGATGTTGGTGACCATTATTTCACTATTCCTCCACAAATGCCTGAAAGATGTGAGAATATAATCAACATATATGTCTGAAGTTCAAATCCATTGTAATCAAAAGGAGTAAAAATTACTCCAGTTTGGGTGAAGTGCAGCCTTTTTTTTTTTCTGAGCAAAGCAGAGAACTGGTAAGAAGTATTTTTTGAATACTAATTTCTAGTTCTTATAGTTCTGGCTTCTAAGGATAAAAACATAACTTCAAAAATGTTAATCCACAAATTCCTGTACATGCTGGTACTGGCAGTTGCATTATCTTCTCAAGAACAAACTATCAAGAATGTGGGAAAAAAGGACACAGCTGTATAGTTACATGATATTTAAGGATACACAGACAATCCTCACCTTGACCTTTCCTATCTCTCCTGCCACAAGTCTAATAATGACAAGCCCTATAGCAAGTTAAGACAAGATTTTGAAACCCATTTGAGCCACTGCTCATCTCCCATACTCATCCAGCTATTTTGTGCCACATTTCCCAGCATTTGCACATCATAAGACAGGGACAGAAGGATATAGAGGAAGTGCAAGAGCAGAGGTAAGTAATTAATTAGTAAGCTTTCTTTTCATCAGGGGTCAATTCCAATGACTGAGTGTCAAGCAAAGATTTATTGTATTTCTTTGACTAGTTTGATGATAGCTTGTTATAGCTACTGAGAAACCTTTCTTCAAAGAAGATCATTTTAAAATATATACTACTTAAGAGGAAGAGCACCTTTTCCTAAGATCTAACATGACTTACATTTCTATTGCTTTGTATTTGTGGTGTGTAGGACTTTGCTTAAGAGTCAACAAAGAACCTCAAGCAAACCTCTGTCATAAACAAGAAACATTTTTATTCCCACAATAAGCACTTCTGTCTTCTCTTTATAAAGGTCTTTCCTTCTCAGAGTCTCTGAAAACTTTCGTGGATGTCAATCCCTTTTTTCAGGTCACAGACACTACCCAAAGGTGAGTTCAGTCTCTTTATTTTGACTTCCACCCAAACAAATGTCTGTAAATGATAGAGGTATGATAATCAAAAACCAGAAAGCTTGTTATCCTTTCCTGTACCACAAGAGAGTATCACAGAGGTCTCTGCATCATGAACTTGCACACTTATTTTTTTTGCTGATGATTTTTAATTATTTAAATGGAATATTTAAGATAATTTAATGTATGTTACCAAATTTTCTTGTTAAAATGCATTCTTCTCTCCATTCTTGAAAGAGTATCTGCTAAACTATGATAAATAGATGATCATAACTATGAGAATATGAGAGGATGTGGAACTTTCCAAAGAGGTTTGGCAGTCCAAAACACTTTCTGTCAGTCTTGAGTGGTCTTCACAATGCTTGGCATAATACAGGCTCGTAAAATCCGTTTGATTTCTTCCCTATGACAAGCATTACAAAAGATGAATGGTTTGGGATCCATCTTGTTTGCAATATATTGTCCAGTAGTATCAGATAAAGCAATGTGTGACCTTGAAGCAAGACTCATGTTTCACTTTTGCCCTGCAGGAGAACATTTAACCTTTCAATACTATTGGATATAAATAACTGCATAATGGTGGATCACTGCTACCAAGCAGTGTTGCTAATATGTTAACTTTCAGATTCTAAAGACAACATTGGACTAGCAGTCTACAGAAAACCGAATCTGTCTCTCAAATAACTTCTCCCATGTCTAACAGCAGGACTGAACTCCTACATACCAGGAGTTTATTTCTCGCCTAAGCATTCCGCCACAGCAACAGACATTCTATCATATCCAGAAAGCGGCCTGAACCTTTAGCAGACTTAGGAACTAGGCAAGGAATCAGTGCTGGAAATTGCTAAACGGTGTTGAGGTTTGGATACTGCAGAGAAAGGCGTCCATCACTAGAAATGTTCTACTAGAGACACATTTACAGCCCTCTGAAGGGGTTCTGGTGACCCTGGGCAGAGCCCTGCTGATGCTGTTGTGGGGACATTCCACTGGTGCTGATTCCCCTTTCTCATACAAGTTGTCTTTATGCTGAGCCACAGCTGCTTGTCTCCCACAGGAGCTATGGACTGTGCCTGTGCCTGCCCACCAGCTCCATGGACAGACCCTGACACGCAGGCTGCCTGTCTGGCCTGGTCTCAGCCCTGCCTCATCTCTATGGGCTTGCCTGGTGATTGCTGGGCAGTACCTTACCCTGGGTGCCTGACCAGACCTGCCCTGCCCACCCTGCCCAGACACCACAGTCCTGCTCCCTGGCTAGCTAGGCACTTCCCTCTGCTGGGCCATGCTCCCCTCCCCTATGCTAACACACAGCAGCCTGTTTGCTCCCATCTGAGGAATACATCCACCCTGAGTCATGGCACAGGGGGTGAGCAACAGCAGTAAAGGAGCACTGTTAAGGTTATCACCATTTTCAGTCACCACCTCATTCTGTGGAAAATAAAGTATCCTGCATTTTGAGATGGAATGGAAGCTCTCAAAGATTTTGGGTTTTGACCAGGTCAGTATGAGGAGTCCCCTCAAGAATCAGAGAAGAGCTTGAGTTGGAAGGGACATTAAAGATTATCTAGGTCCAATCCCTGCCCATGGGCAGGAATGTCATCCACTAAATCAGGTTGCTTAGACCCCCATCCAACCTGGCCCTGCACACCTCCAGGGATGGGGCATCCACAACTTCTCTGGGCAACCTGCTTCAGTGCCTCACCCCCATCACTGTAAAGACTTTTTTCCTAACATCTCATCTAAATCTCTCATCTTGTAGTTTAAAACTTTCTCCCTTGCCCTGTCACTATGTGCCCATATAAAAAGTCACTCTCCCTCTTTTTCAAAAGTCCCCTTTACGTAGCAGAAGGCTGCAATGATGTCTCCCAGGAGCCCTCTCTTCTTTTTTCTCTGAGATGCAGTGCGCTTGGGGAGAATCAACACATCCAGCTTCTTTGAGGAACATTTCTAGGACTATAAGGGCTCAAAGAGGCTCAGAGGAAAAGGCAAACCATAAGACATTTCATTCTTATCAAGTAACAGTCAGAACCAGGTATCCAGCCTGAGAATGCCCAGAAGGTGCAGCTCTTTCAGAGTTATACTGGTGTCCTGGAAATCAGTTACATAAATTGCCAGTGTGGAAGATATTGTCCAATGAACAGAGGAGGTTCACTGGCACAGAGCAAAGCTTTTGGCAGAATGAAATGTACCTGGTCATGCTGCAACAGGAACATACATATCTTATTTGATCAGGCCATTTTTTAAAACAATACAACCTATTTTCTGAGCTATTCTCTTGAATTTTAAAAGGAGCTAAAGCCATAGGTGAAGTGAAACTCTGGCCCTGATTTCCTACATAAAGCTTTTCAATTGCAACTTGATGAGATTTTTCAAATTTGAATTATCATTAAAGACTCAGAAGTCTTTAGAAAGATTACTTTCTTTTCTGCATGTAGCAAGGATCTGCTTAAACTCTAGTAGGAGAATTAAGCATTCAGTTAATATTTACTCTTAGACTGATTCTTAAACTAAAAAGTATATTATTAGCTATGGTCATATATAAAAATATCTAAACACGCATTAGCTATGTGATGAGCAAACTAGAAGATGCACATTTGGATGAAAAGTATCTATAAAACATCTCAGCATCTCAAAAGAAAATCATGCAGTTTTAAGAAGAGCTTACATTAAATAATACAGAACATGAAGTAGATGTTACCGACATCTTTACAAAACATTCAAGTTTTCCTTATTATTGAAAGTTTGATCCTTTCAAGCAAGAATTTCACACATTTTATTTATATAAGACTCTGCATGGATGAGGTCAGACAAGAGACTGAAACAAAAAAAATTTAAAGTGAAGCCTCCCCAGTCCTGGTTAACTCTAGAAGAGGTATTGCTGTATTTTTTGATGTCACAAAGACAAGTAAGAAAGGTTGGAGAAGCAGCTGAAGCCTGGAAGGTATGTATCGCATCTCAGGATGATATCCCTCATCAGACACAGTGCTTCTGCCCTGGGAGAAACCAGACAATAACAAAAGCCCAGCACTATCTTAGTTCTGTACTGACAGTGTTCACAGTTAAAGTTTTGAAGAAATTCTTAGAAGGTTCACTAAATATACTATCATGACCTTAATTATATCTTTCAGTTAAAAGTCCTAACAGGTCATCTTCTATGCCATAAATAGGCTATAAGGCATAATTTTTCAAGGACCCTGAACTAACAATGACCCGGTATTTCCCAACATGCTTTCTAAAGAGAGAATTTTCTTTTACCAGTTTTTTAAGTTTTACAAAATGTACAACTTCCTATTAAAAACTTACAACAGGTAACAACTAAAGCTTACTTGTATCCTCTAAAAACATTAAAAAGAAAATATGTAGAAAGATAAATAATATATATAAAACAAATTAAGTTTGAGAGTTTGACAGTATATTTTGAAAACTAAACATTTTTATGCATTAGGTGACCATGATTCCTTTTATTCTCTATTAAGATTTATCTGTTGTCTCAAATAACCAAAAAGGAATAACAAATGGTGCTATTAATAAACAATGGTCCACACAGATTGAGTTTATAGATATTTCTGTATATTTTTCTCCTTTCTCACTTCAGAAATCGGAATGCTTCGATTCTATTAGCAAGTCAACTTTTGCACTTGTTGGTGTGTGGAAAAGATTATACGCATAAACCAATTAGAGGATTGGAAGCGCTTTGCTCCTATAATCTAGAGAACTAGTTTACTCATGGTGAATGAGCTAATTGAGTACTAGCAAGCTGGCAAGCTTTTTATAAACCACCACAGACAACTAGAACAGTCAGGCAGAGAATCTAATCTATTACATAAGCATTACACAAGGACATTAACTGGCTCTTTCCTGCAGCAATGCCAAATTTAATTCTGATATGCTCTGGGTTGCATTATATCACATCCTGTGTTTGCAGTTAATATGCAAGACATAACTGGCACAGGTCATGTGTAAGAGCTTATGCCAAAGAAAGCATATTTCTGAAGAAGCTGTCAAGGTACTCAAAGGTAACACTGTAGATCCACTGCACTTTGAGATCAAAAAAATTACTATGAATACAGAACTTCCTCCACTAAATCTTTATCAGATAAAGTATTTACCTGAACATTTCAAAAAGCAATAAATACTGTTCTAGAAATTGATAAGCCTCAAAAGATCAAGCAATCTAGTTTAGAATGGAGCTTATTGTCAGAGATCAGCTGATGTACCAAGCCCACACTTAGCTCCTGCCTGAAGTGAATCCTTCTGTGATACGTCACTAATATATTAACAAGTAGCTCTTGTACAGACGTACCCCCTTAACCTTTGCTAAATCCTGCTTATCCCTGGAACATGTCCCTGATGGCAAGGTTGAGCAGCTGGACAAATTATGCCTCTCCATTTAAATTGAAAGGTTTTCAAATAAATAACCAAACAGTAAGGCAAACTGCACTTAGTGGGCATGTTTTTCTGAAATCTGTGGAATAAAATCTAAATCTGTCAATATCAAAGCACAGCTCCCTTGACAAAAAGCAATAGCCGTGGGCATGGCAGATGGACAGATTCAAAGGTAGATTAAGAGGAGAGATGAGAGGAAGCAGGCTCTGAACATGAGTGTGATGCCAATGAAATACATATATTTTCCATCATCTTCACTTTCACTTTGCAAGGTCCCAGTTCCTCAGGAGTTGTACATAAATTGTGTACTCAGGCTTTAAGTGAGACAAAAAATACAGGATGGGAGTGAGAAGGGCAACAAGGCTCTGCATTTGCTTTTCTTCCTTTCTGTCGTATGTTTTTAATCCAAGCTTTTTACCAATCAGACTTCTAATGAAAAATTAAATACATTAATTGTGAAGAATGCACTGTCCAGGGTGAACATCGCAGAGCATTAAAGTAGGGAAAAAGTTCCTGTATTCATTCTAACTGAGCCTCTAATCTTGAACTTCTGATCTTCATTTGTTAGAAATCAAATCAGATAAGGATCTAAGATATATAAGACTTTCAAGCAAAAGGAAATAGGAGAAAAATCAGGCAAGCCAGAGCTCTAATTTAGCTAGAAGAGCCCTAAAATGTAAACAGCAATAGAAGCACAACAGGCCTAAAATAACAGAAAGATCAAAGAAAGAGCACTACAGTGAGTCCAGGATGAAACAAGCCGTGAACATAGGCATATTGTCACAGCCAGACTCAGCAACAGGCATCAGTCCAATTCCTTAAAGAGTGACACCAATTTGGCCAAAGGCAGCAACAATGAAATGGCCACATGTTAGCTAACCTTTCTTATGCCAGACTATCATGCTGAATAAGCATATGTGATTTTACAGATTACATCTAGTTTAGACCAACAAGAGACAAAGGAATCCCCTGATGTATTTAATGGCCTGTGCATGACAGGACATCTACTTCAGCAATCTTACACCTGCTTACATAAAATTATTCAATAAAATATAAGTTCCATGCCACACCACAGCATGATTTTTGAGAATGCACAATTTCATGCATCAAAATAAAGGTGAATCAGAAAATAATTTTAAAACAGGACTGTACAGTCTAACACTGCACTGTGAATATGGGAGATGAAAAAAGTATTAACAGAAACAAGACAGGATATGGGGCTAAGACATAAATAATTATTAGAAAAATACCAGATAATCTAGCACATTAGGGATAGCTAGGACCATGGCTCTCAAAGTCCCTCTATTAAAAAAAAAAATCTTCCAAGGATGCTCAGATGCAGGAGGTAAAATATTGCGGAATGTCTAGAATCAATAGCTTCCTAAACCAGAACAAACAAAAGGATCCAGAAAGGACACTTTAGTATTTAATAAAGAAAAGAAATAAAAGAACAAAAAAACCCAACCCCAACAGTATTAGAAAGAGTGACAGGTAATGATTTTGTCCACTGTACCAGAAATGCCTTTAAAAAACAGGGTACACCGCAGTCTGCTTATGTAAGCATCCCACAGAAGCTACTTTCCAGGAAAAAGTCTTAAAATGTACATTGCATTTTCCTTCAACCATGAGGGGTGATCAGCAAGAACTAACTATGCCTCTTGGGAAAACATGAACTAGATGCCAAAGCAAAATAAGATTGTAAAACTGTGAGACCAGAATCTTTCCACAGGAAATAAAAGCACCAAGACAAAGCAGATAAAAAAACTGCCAACTCTATCCATTAAGTTTGAAATTCCAAATCTGGATGTTCTACAGCTAGAACATGCTATCCCAAGAGATCCATATACATACTGTTCTTTACCTGAATACTGAACATTCAAAATGCTAAGCACTATTACAAGGAGAGAATCAGTGGAGATAACTCTTAAAAGGACAATACTTCCAAAATTCCTCTTAGGTCTGCAGAGGAAGAATTAAAGAAATGCCTTTTGTCCTGTCATCACAAAACAGTGACTCTCTCTTATCTTCCTCTTTCCTCTTCTTTCTCCTTCTGTTAGAGTGAAAATAGAAATTAGCCTCACGAAACAGACACACTAAGTTTATTAAGAGGTAATTTAAATTAGGGACTTGCAAGCATGGTAGTAGTCACAATAGCAAATTGTTGATTCAGGATGGCATTGAATCGAAGGTAGATAGCCTTTCAGAAACAAAGCAACGCTTGCACATTATACTAGCTGAGAACTTGTTAGAAAACAATCCTCCAGTGCAATTGTAGAATTTCAGCTGATTCTTTACACTACAAATTTTGTATTATAATCTAGCGTGAGTGCATCCAGTAGCAGTCCTAAATAGCACTCTTTGAACAGAGCAGCTCTGAGCACAAGGAGAAAAAGGAGTTGAACTAGCCTTGCACAAGTTTTAGGCACTTCCTGGTAGACACTGACTTTCAAATACGGATTGACCTTAAACTACCAGCTACTGTTCCATATTCAAAATATCTCACAATATGAGATAAAGCATTTTCTTAAATGATGAGCTTTCATCTCCCAGCTGTTTATTGTATCAAATAACCTTAACATGGTTATAAACTCCTCACTTCTATGCCTGCAGTCACTTTGCATGAGATGGAATAGAATAGTTCATGAAGACACGACAAATGTGTTATTTGTATTGTTTTGGTACCATAGGAAGAACAGATGGAATACTGAGCTAAACTGTAAACTACTGCAAAAGAAAGCAGGACTAAGATAATGAACAGAATCGGATGAAAAATATCAGAACCTGTTCTGAAAATACTTGGAACAATTCCTTGGCAAAATTCTCAACTCCAAGGAGGGACCTAAAAGTTAAAAACAGTAAGAAAGAATTTGGAGGCTTGGTGGTTTTGCTTTCACAAGAGTAAGAGTAATGAATTCTTACTACCATTTTCACAAACAAGCCATAGTAATAATCAAAATTTTATTTTCTCTATCTGGCCAGCACAGCTAATTTTCATTAAAATTTTTTTAAACTGCCTCAGTAATCAGGCCATTCAACACTGTTGACAATGTGGTGCTGATATGAAACTCCTTTTTTCTAGCCTTCAATCCCAAGAGCAAAAAGCTTCTGACAGTTGTCTTCAATTTTTCTTAGACCTTTGATTTATGTACACCACATCCAATCACACAGCTTCTCTGAGTATATTTAGTATATTCAAAACAGAATTATTTACAAAGCCTCATATTTTCCTTCTGTCTGATTGCCTTTCCACATAGATTCTTGCCTGATTTACCCATGCCTAAAAAGAGAAGAAGTATTTATGTTCAAGAGAGACTAAAAAAACCCCAAATATCTGAGTAGTAGGAATGACTTTGTCCTCCTTGATTAGCAAGCAAATGAAAATTAGGTATAATAATATGCATTGTTTTGAGGCATCTTCTCACAGAGTTTTAATTTCCCTCCCTCTCTGCCATGGTTAGTTTGGTAGGTAATATCTCACCAGTATGTCCTACAGATCCACATCTGGTAAGGTGATATCCAACTGAATGAAATAAGGGAGATGGCCTCACACATTCCTGTTTGTCTATCCACAGTCTTGGAAAGCCAAAATGGAACTAAATAATCTTGAAGGACAAAGTTTTAAGCAATATTCCCAAATCTTTGCAAGACCACTGATTTTGTATCACTCTTCAGGGTTTCATTTATAAAATAAATACAGGCATTCACTGGGAATATTAGACTTCTTTTTAATCAAGTCAGTTGCAATGTAGCATTGGTCTAATAGGAGTAGGCTATGAAAACAGGAAAAACACATACTTTTGAATTCACTGCAAACACAGTATTTTGTACACACATCCCAAACACTCCTCTTAGTCCCTGAAACCTCACTGCCTGCAACACTCTACAGGATTTCTACATGCTCCTTTTCTATGCCTTCTCCCATTCACTGGCCACAAAAAAAATTACAATTTAGTCTCCATAAGATAACTGAGAGACATTTTAGAAAATCCAGGATCTAGAAATTTCATAATTTAAGTGTCTCTAAAATAAAATTAATAGGACAGCTTTCCTATCAAATTTATTGTGTGGGCTCCGCAACCACAGACAAACAATATAGCAGTAATTTATATCCATGGAAAGATGATGGAGAAAATCATCCTGGAAACCATTTCCAAACACATGAAGGGAATAAAGGAGATTGGGAGAAATCAGTATAAATTTGCAGAAGGGAAATCATGCTTTAACAACCTGAAAACCTTCAACAAGTTAAGCAGCCTGTTGGAGGAGAGGAAAGAGCAGCTAAAGCTGTTTACCTCAACTTGAGTTAAGGCAGACCCTATAACATCCTCAAAGACAAGCTGACAAATTAAAGGCCAGATAACTACACAGCCTGAAAATTAACTGAATGGCCAGGCTTGATGGGTGGCGATCAGCAGCACAAAGTCCAGTTGGAAGCAAGTAACAAGTGGTGTAATCCAGGGATCATTACTGGGGTTAATACCGTTAAACAGCTTCACTAATGACCTGAAATGATGTGACAGAGTGCACCTCTGCAACTTCACAGATGATGCAAAACTGGCAGGAGCAGCTGAAACACCACATAGTTGTGCTACCATGTGGGACCTTGACAAGCTTGAGAGTTGGTTCAAGTGGAACCTCGTGAATTTTAATAAGGCAAAACGCAAAGTCCTGAAGAGAACTGTGGAAAAGAATAAACACAGGGACCATATATAGTGGGGACCAATCTGCTGGAAAGAAGCTATGCAGAGAAGGCCATTGGGGTCCTGGTGGACAACAAGCTGATCATAAACCAGCAGTGCACTTTCACAGAAAAAAAAGGCCAACACCATCCTGGGTAATATGAATTGCAATGACCATGGGTAAGTCCTGAAGAACTGCCTGTTCCATTCAGCACTTGTGTGACCATAGTTTGAAGCACTGCACAACCAGGAGTGGACTGCCCAGTACAAGAGTGACATGGACTTGATGGAGTGAGTCCAGCACAGAGGTGATAAAGGGACTGAAGCATCTGTTGTATGAGGAAAGGCTGAGATCTTCAGCCTGGAGAAGATAAAGCTCAGGCACATCAATGGGTGTAATGGATTAGGGAAGGGTATAGCTCAGAGCTTCATCCATACTCATCACAGGGGGTGTTGGACTAGATGACCTTAAAAGGTCCCTTACAAGCCAATTTATTCTATCATTCAGTGATGCAAGGAAACAAGAATGAGAGAGACAGACTTTCCAGTAGCACCCAGCAATAGGTCAAGTGGCAATGGGCACAATGAAAACACAGGCAAGTCCATGTGAACACAAGACATTTCTATACTGGTGAGTGCGGCCAAACACTGGCACAGGCTGCCCAGAGAGGCTCTGGAATCTCCACTTGTGGAGGTATTAAAAATTTGACAGACATGGTTGTGGGCAACTAGTTCTAGCTGACGCTACTTGAGCATGGGGATTAGTCTAGATGATTCCAATCTGACATACAGATATGAATGAATAAATGAAATTGAACAGTCAAGGATATCCTAAAAGCAGAATTTGTTCCTCATAGGTATTCAGACAAACCCCAAGGTTATTGTTCCTGCTTATATTCAAAGGAAATTGGTAAGGATGTGCTTTGAAGAGTTCTTTTACAGAGTGGATGATTATGTAAGTTGTATACTGTACTACTGTATTTTTAATAGGGAACATACTGTCAACACCATCTTTTCAGGCAGCAGACTATAATCCCCAGGCAAGATAAAATCTGCTGTTTCCACCAAGTATCTGCAGGTATTGTGGAGCAAGCTGACTTGGAAACTGCTGCCTAGCGCCTAGAGGAAGATAATTACTACAGCTTGCTTCACAGGTCTGGTAGGAAGTCAGCTGAAACTTGGGAGAAGCCAGAAGCTGATGATTTGCTGATTGGTATTATCACATTTCCTTATGCTTAATGCCTTGTCAGCAAGGCAGCAGGTTTTAAAACTCATACCCAACTTCTTTTCCATGCCCTTGAGAACTATAGGTTTGATACTGTGGGTTCTGGCAAGCTTGAAAAAAAAAAAAAGGAAGTAGTAAAAAATGCATGATATTTTAACTCCAAAATGTTATCTCTGCATAATCTAGAGTATGAATTTAAAAAAGGCCAGCTGTTATATGTTATGTAACTCCTACCCCATAGTTCACTGAATATAAGGAATTTTGCACCCATTAAGGGAATATAAACTGAGACTTACCCATACAGGCAGGCTTCACAGCAGAGCAGCCCCATACCCTGTATTATCATGTATAATTTAATTAAACAAATAATTGCTGCCAGAATGTTGCAATATTTGTCAGATCACTCATCATCTGCTGTTTTATCAGCAATGGTATAAAAATGTGCCAACAACCATCATTACTTGTGGATGTTTAGGAGGAGGTTAATTTCAACCAATCAAGAGGGATTTCATAATTAGAATATTTAAAGATGTGAAGAAATCCTGACACCTCAAAAATTCTAAAATTATGTGCATGGGAAAGGTAAGAGATTGTACATACAAATGATGAGGTACTACCTTTGTACATAAAAATTGAGCTCAAAAGCTAAAGATTATGTGAATTAATTAGGAAAGCTGTAGATTCCTCTCCCATCTGCTTTGTTTGCAGATTTTATAGTGCCTTGATGTTACAGCAATAAAGCAAGATGACCGTGCTTAGCCTACTTACCTTCTCTTGCAAGAACAAATCTTTTCCAACCATCTCTGCACAAGGCAGAACAGCACAGCAAAATATCAACATAAGGGTTGGATGATTTAATACAAACTGTGTCATCTGTCAGGAACTTCCAGTATCTGAAGCCGCACTGTTCACTTTTGACATGGCAGAGAGCATACCACCCTATTCTCAAAAACCCATTTAACTTTTTTATGGAATGCCAATATCAGAACAAGCTGCTAACCACAGTTTTAAAACCGCATAATTTTCTAAGTAATGCAACATGAATTCCACCTGACTTCAGATTCACAATTTACATGAAGATTTCTTATATTGTCTGCTTTTAAGGCAATAAAGTATTTTTAGGTTATGATAGTTCTTTACATACACAAGACATCCTAGAAGAAACACTATAAAATTTATATGCACCAAGTTCTGTAACATGCTACTGCATGCTCTGTAATACATATACCTACTAAGAAATAGGGTTTAGTGGAAAAATGCTTGTAAAATGGTGACAGAGAAAGGGTGACAAGAAACATAAGAGTGAGAGACAGAATTTCTTTATAATTTCTTTCACTGGAAAACATGCCAAGATATCAACAAAGTAATATTGATTGCAATATCACTAATTCACTAATATCACAATGTATCACAATATCACCAGTTCAATATTGCAATATCACTATTAGTTTGCCCAGAGAAGTTGTGGATGTCCCATCCCTGGAAGTGTTCAAGACCAGACTGGATGTGGCTTTGAGTAACTTGGTCTATTGTGGAGTGTCCCTGCTCACAGCAGGGAGGTTGCAAATAGATAATATCTAAATTCCCTTCCAGCTCAAACCATTTTATGATTCTGTGATTGTAATTCCCCCCGACTTTTATTCCCAAGTCCATTCATGTTTTACCACCACAACCCAAAGGAGATGGTAGTAAAAAAACATATGAGGAGGAAATCAACAGCTCCTAAGCAGACATGGCTGGGTGCTAGGGAAGGTGCATAGTGGCAGAAGCCAAGCACTGGCAGCTTGACAACTTTTAAAGCATTCTATTTGGAAAAATGATGTGTTGATTTTGGTTTCTGGTTATTTCTTTACCCTTAGCTTTGCTTCAAACTAATTTCTTTAGTGAATTATTAGGAAAGTTTGCTCAGCGGGTAATTTCGCAATCATAAAACCTCTTACCTCTCACACACAGGTAAGATAAAATGCTGTCATTGAGTAATCCTTCACCATATTTAACTGCCGCTACACTTACTGCTATTTGAAATGCACAAAGGAATGTTTATTACTTGAGTAAAAACAGTTCAGCAGAACTAGGCACCACCGAGAAGACACGGCATTTAATTTTAAGTGATGTTTTGGATAAAGCACAAATTCACCTGCTGGTTGCTATACTACTAACTAAAAGGCATGTCTACCATACAGGGAAGTGATAGGAGCTGAGAGCATTACAGCCCACGCAGCTACTGTACTTTACCTGTTCTCAGATCAAGAAAGGTAAATAATAACACCCAAAGGTTTCTCTATACAATTATTTTTGGCAGGGTCAATTAAACTTCATGAGCATCTTTGCTGCCAGAGCTGAAGCACTTCAGATCATGAACTGTTTTATTTCAAGATAATTTATCTTCCACATAGTACATTGCCTTCTGGGATAAGTTATAAAGCAGATAATAATAACAGTCACACACCCTCAGCCTAAGCACAGCACTTAGTGAAAATGCCAGCAGGTGGTTACTATAGATACACAAAGCAAACCATTTCCACATCTGAAAAGCGCTCAAGCCACAGCCCACTGCAGTAAGGCTGTAAGGTGGCTCGTCTACAAGAGATACAATAGTGGCATGAATAAAATGGTGAAAATCTCACTCTGCATTAGCACAGGCTAATCCAACATAAATATATCCTCACTGCACTGCAGACACACTGCATTCCATTCCCCCAGAGTCTGATGGATGTTAGTGTTGTGTGAACACTCATAACTTATTACAACCATACACATGCCCAACATTCCTTCCCTTTCCTCTCTTGGTGACTGATTCAAACTAAGGCAGATTCCTGGAACTGAATGTTACATGATGACCTAGCACTACCTTGGGTTATTTCTTTGGAAGAGAGGTCTACATCCTTGGCCGCTACACAATGGAATGCTAGAACAGGTCAGGACTTCTGTTACACTTCTGTCCACAAGGTGGGTTTTACATCATGTCCACTTTGTATCACTCAAGGAAAGATTTCACAGACATTATCACAAAATACAAAGCTAATTTTACAGCTCTTTGTCATCTCTTGTAGTTTCATACTCTATTTCTTTAAGCTATTCTTCTAAAGAGGGAAGAATGCATCATAGAAACTATGCCAAGAAAATTCTCCTGAGGAAGAGCTTGAAGTAATTTACAGTGTGTGCAAACTACACTGAATATTTCTTATGCCCAGGCAAGATAGCTATATTTAAAGAACGTGACAACTGCTTAATTTTGCAAGTATCAGTATAGGCCAACCTTGACTGGAAGGCAAAGACATTCTAGGTTTGTAATATTTACCTCTCTAAGTATGAGCTTAGTCAGTAGACCCAGATTTTAATTTTAAAAAAGGAGGGGAGGGGCAAAATTTCTCTGCTAAGAAGTCAGCAGGTACCACATTAAAACAGAGTATGCAAATAAAAGCTATTATTATTTCTTACTAATTGTTACATTTCTAAATGACTTCAGGATTTAAGTGCAAAAGACATGAATAGTGAATTGTCTCAGGTTGAAATGAAATACAGGAGTATATCAGAATATTTTGTAATTCAAAATTCCTAAACTACACAGTAACTCTTTATTTTTCTTTCATCTTTTCATATCTAGAGTTTTATAAAGCCTCTTCAGAAATAGTTTTGTGATTGTGTTTATTCTGTCGAAGAAACTGTCCAGTCATTAACAGTTGGGTTTATTAAGGTAAGACTGACAACATGACATTTGACACTAGAGAATAACTGCCAGTTTGAACCACACTGTGAAAAAAAGGTGGTTGCAGATACAGGAAGTATGAATAGGACAGACAAATGATTAATAATTAATTAGGATAATAAAATTATCCTGAGTAACCCAGACTATTTAGCAGTCAGTGAAATTTATTGTATTTATCACAGAGCTATCACTCTTAATGAAATTAGCTGATCATTTTTGATAAACCAGACAGAGCATCTATGAAATACTACAGTAATGTGCAGACAGCTCTTAGAATTTATATTAAAAAGTTTTGCCAGATAAGAGATATAGGTGCTACACTACTAATCTGTAAATAATTCTTAAAATTTGTATTAAAAAGTTATGCCAGCGATATGCCTATCACAGTGTTCTAAGTGTCTTTTGCAATAAGCAAGGGAATTCATCGTTTAATTTAATAGTGTAGCATGTCCTGAGGAGAGAAAAAGTATTTTCAATAAAGAGAAAACATCTGTAAAGACACTTATTTATAGAGGCATGTGATAGACAGACTCATGTGCTCATTAAGTTAAAAAAATCCTAACATTCTTTCCTGATGAATTTACAAAGCTACCATGTATCATAACTTAATAAACCTGTATTTCAAGATTTCTTATTTATGTATTTGTTTGGCTTTGTTTTCCTTTCATGTATCAACCTTCTCAGTGCTGTAACACAATTCACTATTCTGGTTTGAAAAGCAGTCAGACATGTTCTAAATTTCCAGCACATGTAAAGTAAGCTTTGTTAACAAGTAGACTGACTCTCCTATGTATAGGACTTTCAAATCAAAGATTTGACTGACTTTCAAATCAAAGGTTATTGTGAGGATAATCCAGGTTGTCAGAACATGCAGGATCAAAAAATTGATTATATTTGATTTTATTCTGGTTTATTTTTTATTTTGTGAGTATCATGGCTGAGATCCAGTTCTACTTTGAAAGCTATTCTGAGTCAACAACACAGTAGACATTTTGGAGAAGTTACAACAAACTAAAAATATGAATTCTTATTACTGCACTTTATACCTTATGGAAAGGTTTTGTTTCAAAATTTTTTTCACTGAAAAGTTATTTCAGCAAATCACTTGCAAAACCAGAGTAACTAATGAAATATGCTTTTTCCTCTAGCTTTTTTGGACATTGAATATGCTGTCACAAGGCAACTGGCTAAGCAACAACTACCAGGGTCATACATGTGTGCAGATGTAACATTTAGAGTTACAGGCAGTAAAAAAAATAGAAGACTTCAATAAAAATTAAGGTTGAAAATTCTTATTCTTCAAAATAATAGGAAAAATTTTCTCACGTTTGGACTTCTGCTAAGGGACAGTTTCTCAAGGAACACAATTGCAACTCTCATCCTAGGATATTTACAGCCCAAAAGCTGAGTTACAGCAGAGCACAGCCCTGTATGGCAGAGAGGGGAACTGCAGGAACCAGAGACCCCTCCTGTTTTCCATGACTGGACAGCACAGAGTTACTGGATGTGAGCTCCTGCTCATCTCCCAGGTTTAGCAAACAATTGGAATCCAGATTCCAGGTGTTACAGAAACCCTAGTTCTCCAGACACATTCCTCTTTCAGCCACACCAGATCCTTGGTGAATGCAGATTGTTCAACAGGGAAGTGAGACAAGCTTGGTGGGACAAATATTATCTTCTATAAGACCACCTGACATAGCTATGGGAAAAAAGACAAGTTTAGGGTACACCATTATTTGTTCTGGTCTGAAATGACAAATAAAGATTTGAACAAATGGATCCCAGTTTATTTTACTTATTTTTATAAACTGCACATTTGAAAGAAAAATGTGATTCCCCTATGGCAAAGGAGACATAATAAGGTAATTAATATGGCAAAGAATGACGCAAAGAAACGGAACTGCTACTGGTAATACTAGAGACTCTTGTGAAAGGCAAACAAAGAAATGATGTGGAAATGATTAAAGATGTTTTTAAAAAATTAAACACTTTTAAATAACCATCATGGAATTCAAGTGTCGTGAGACACAAAAAATTATTACTGTTTCCAAGAAAATATCAAGAGAAATAATTTCCTTGGTAATTCCATTCCAGACGAAAGAGTGATATATTAACATTGAAGAACTGTACAATAACTGAGCCCTGAAACCACTCAGTAAATCATTTAACAGAGTTTGGCAAATAGTATCAGGAAATGCTTTAAAAAGTCTCTCCCCTTCAAGACCCAAATGGCTGCATGTGAGTCTGAGGTACTAAAAAAATTCTTCATGTTAGCTTTATTATTAAGGAGAACTATTACAAATTTGATTTAGTTTCAAGTTCCTAAAATTTTTTTGAGATTTTAAATTTATATCTTGTAATCTCCTTGTCTTCTTATTTATTTTTCCTAGAGTTAAACAGTTGATCACATACCCAACCTCAGGAGCTGGCATATAAATGCAAGGTGCAGCAGGAAGTGACATAAGTAGTTCATTAGGTAATCTCTGATCCTCTACTCTCTCAGGGTCAGACACTTCTACTAAAATAATATTTCAGAAACCAGAACTCTTCAGGTGAGACTGAGTTCTTGTACAACTTCAGTTAGTCTAATGAGGTCTTTGTAGAGATGTCCATTTCAAGGTCAAGAATCTCATGTAAAGGTACATTTTTTTGTCTCTCAAATCTTTGCATTGCATTATCAACTAGGCATTGTGCTTTTTGTTGTAACAAGTTATGTTGCTGACATACAGCAGTTTGTTCTACCACAAAGGGCAGGGGGGGAACCTCAAGTGAGGTCAGTATATAATAATAAATCACTCAGTAAATATATCTTGAGGTGAAGGGTACATACAGAATGCAAGATAAATACACATCTTAAAGGAATAATAAAAAGAATTGTAACTTTTTTGTCAACAGCTTGCAATATGTACTGTTTACAAGTATGAAGATCCAGCAAGTACTGAATTAAAGACTGAGGTCATTGTCACAAGCACAGTTCCAGAAAGTTCTTTTGCACTACTCCAGAAAGCTGTGTAATAGAAATACTCTTCATGGTAAATCTTATTTTTATTCTCTGTAGTGGCAGCATTTTTCAATGTTGCCCTTACTGGTGCTAAAATTATTTGATACTCTCTAGGTTTAAAAACATTTAGTACTAAACAGTGCTGTATGAGAAACACCAAATAGCAGCAGGACCAGGAAGGACAGTTGTGAAATATGTCACACTGTTGCCCTTATATACTCATCTTACAATGTGAATTCTGATTGTATTTGTGCCCTGTTGCTGTAAATTAGTTTTCTCTAACCAATATGAAAAGTTGAAGTTTTTTTATGACTTTTCTCTTTCCACAGAGGTTTGCTCAGGCAGCCATTGGTCCACTACTGACATTATTTCACGGAAAGCACATTATTGTTGAATAAACATGAGCTGCCAGAAAGTGTGGATTTGCATAGAGGCTTTGGGAAGTCTGTGAGTAGGCTTTATTGCACGTAAGACAGACTGCACAAAGAAACATCACTCAATAAGCCAAAACTTAAGATCTTAAAAATCGCTACATTTAAGCTAGTAAATCTAGGGAGAATCTAGATCTCTAGGTTTTCTTAATATGAAAACCTTATTTGAGGGATAGTTTAGCTATGATAACTCTTTCATTCTGAAAAAAAATATGTTTGTTTTATAAAGGTTAGGTAATGATTAAAAAGAGTTCTTTCTACAAGCGTAGAATACATATTTATGTTATTTAAACACACAGTAAACCAAAAATGTTACTTTCCTTTCTGAAACCAGGTTAGATGCGCTGGAAGGTTCCTGTGAAACAGCAGAGAACACCACAACATCTCAATTTGTCTTTTTATTCTCTTCAAGTTCACTGAAATGCTCCTGCATACAAGTCTCCTATTTGCCATTATTCTTTTCTTTCATATACATTTTCAGCTTGTACATCTCTCTAACTGAGTCAGCTGATTTAGGTACGTTAGTAAGTAATGTGACAGCAATGGACTCAGTTGTGTCTTATAAGCCCCTGGAAAGCTGTGGAGTTTTCATGACCTAACACTCATCACAAACCCACACTTCTTTTTTAGATTACTCTTCTAACCAGAACTTGTTGGGTAGGATTTCAACTGGCAGAGTGAATTCACATTGCAAACATCACCCTGAAATTTGTTCTGGTAGTTTGGATGTAATATGTGCTGGAATAGACAGTATTTGTGTGGTGAAAACAGTTTACTCATTTGGCACAAAAAGATGCGATAATGCCATTCATCATGAAAACATACAGATGGCAGTTGGATTGTTCATATTCTATATTCTCTCTCTCTCTCAAGTAAAGTTGTCTTGTTTGGTTTTCATGATGATTCATCTGATGCTGCCTGGTGGGCAACTCTAGTGCTAAACGCCCTGTGGGGACAGAGAACACAGCCTGGCAGGCATTACAGGAGTTCTCTGATGTCCAAAATCACACTTCCAGTAAAAGTTAACACATTTCCAAATGCATTTTTGTCTATTCTAACTTCCTTTTCTGAGATGTCTCTGACATCTTTCATCCTGTTGTCATATGGAAACATTTTATGCTTCTGTTTGAACATCAGTTCATAAATCTCCTTCAAAAGAAGCATCATTCTGGAGATATTTCTTGAATTCACTGTATCTACTCTCTTGCTTTGTATATGTTCAGTATGTGATCAAGAAAATCTGTAAGACTGCCTGACAGACTGAAAAAATTCTACCTAATTAGTACTCACCAGATTTAGCCAGTCATCTTCAGCCCTTCAAGCAACATTCTGACAGTGTAAGGTCTTCCTTCTCTCCTAAATACCTGCGGATTTGCCAGAGTCTGAGAGAATTATTCAGTGGTATTATGTGTCTGAACAAGTTTAAAGATAAATCAAACCTGAAGTGGAAAACTGATGCGATATAAACTGCACAGAAACTAAGCATGATATTAAAAAAGAGTGGATGTGCAAGCAAAATAAAATTATAGGAAACAATTTGCATTCTGAATGCTATCTTGGGGAAAAAAAAGAGACTTTAAAATATTATTATGTGTTTAACAAACCTACCAAACCATACAAATAAATTTCTCATTTAAGATAGGTTGCCTTCAGAAGAAAGTTATTATGACCTGCACTACTAGAATAAATGGGAATAAAATTTCTTTTTGAAAAAACACTTTTTTCTCCCAGTTAGTTCCAATGAGGACTTTTTTTTTCATTAAACAAAAACAGTAAAAAAATATTTTAGTACACTGCATTACAACAACTAGATAATACACCTACCAACCACACCCACCAACACACACTGTATTTTTCCAATGTTATATACACAAATACATTTGCTATGGTTAGGCCAGAAATCAAGCTACAAAAATGGCTTGCCCATTACAGTACAGGGGATCTACAAAAAAGGCAGGAATAAAATTCAATTCTTGGAAGTCCCAGTTTTAACCACACCATCCCCTTTGAGAAATCTCTGTAGTAAAAAAAAAAAAAGAAAACACATGTTTTAATTTTCTTTTTTAAAGGAAACTCTAACATAGGAGCAAACACTGATGAGTTTTGAAGTGCATTCAGATTTATGCTTGCCTAAATGTTAACAGAAGTTACCCTATAAGTTTTGGAAATACTTGGCTAGACACCAACCATTGTACTTACATAAGGCCATATAATCACCTGACACTTGTAGCTGCCTCACTGATTTTCCAAGAATTTTAATCCTCTTTTCCTGAAACTATCCTTTCAGTGAGAAAATATGTTTATTCTATTCCTTATATGCTTGCTTTGCAGACAAACAGTTTCATTTCTCAAATAGGACAATGATATTTTCCACTTTCAAACATGAGAAATCAAGAGATTTCTTTGTACAGCAAAGTACAAAGTGTGTCTTATCACATACAAGGGCCATTCCTCAACTGTACACTCTCAAGTTGCTTCTACACATTTAAAAGCCTTCCTACAGAATAATGAAGCTTCCCAGCTCTTCCCTTCTGCTGCTTCTGCCAAGCAGCCAAACCATGATGTCAGCAAGTTACACACACACGGTGGGTGTGCAGCTATTAGTGCATTGTGCTAAGTGCAGACCAGAGACAGCTGCTTGACGATTGGAGGCAGATAGAGCCTGAACATCCTATTACCAGAGGTTTTGGTTTTACAGACTGTTTAAATATACTGTAGTTAGTTATATAGTTATAAATATATAACTAAACTATTCATTTTGCTTTAGTTTCTATTTTCTGTTAGATATAAAATGTGACAAATAAAGTTCCTTGTCCCATTAAGCCAGTAGAATGTTTAACTGCAGACCTCAAAGAAACCAAAATCTGTCTCTTTATTGTTTAAAATGTTTCTGACTAGTCACTATAAAACTGGAGCTATTCCTTAACAATGATTTTGGTTTCTGGGTTTTTTTGCATGTGTAATTTACACGTACATCCTGTGTAATAATTAAGGTTCCAAATCAACAACAGAATGTATTAAGAAGTGTGTGAACCACAAATGGCGGGAAGTCAGAACAGTACTCCAGGCAATTACCTTCACTTTAAAAAGGATTATTGCATGCTTTTCTTACAACAGAATAACAGACTGGTTGAGATTTGACTGCTGGAGGTGTTTGGTCCACCTTCTGATCAAAGGAGACTGAATTAGGGCAAGTTCTTCAGGCTATATCCACTCAGGTTTTTAGCATTTCCAAGGATGAAGACTCCACAAGCGCTCTGGGCAACCTGTTGCAGAACTTGACCACTCCTATGTTTAAAAATATTATTCCTATTTTTTATTCCAGTTTGTGCTCATTGCCTCTTGTTTTGTTAATTCTTGGCAGTGGTGTCACCTTGAAGTTGTACATATATGTACAACTGGTACCTACTTGTGAAATATTTGGAAATGTCCACCATCGCAAAACCACCAGTACAACTCCACTTCTGCTGTACAAAAGGTCACTCAAAACATCATGCACTGTCAACAACTAGTTTGTCAAAGCAAATTTAAATTCCCACCATACTCCTACACAAGCACTTCCTACTATTACTCCTGCAAGCGTTTTTTTCCTGAAAAAAACCCCATCTCTCATAACACTTCTATACTGTCTGAGGTTCCAGAAACCAGAAAGGGTTTGTTATACAAAAGGGGTGGAGGCTGGGTGATGAAAGAAGCTGCGTGTAGAAAGTCAGAGAAAATTCTTAGAAAACAAGTATTACTTCTGTGGCTGCATGATACATAAAGTAGGAGGAAAAGGAGGAGAGCATGAAATCAATGGCTGGGAAGAGCCACTGACAACTCTGAAGAAACTGCCGTTCTGCAATTTCCAACACTTTCCTCCCTCAACATCAGCAAAGCAGCAAAAAGAAGGTACCACAGGCTGTACTGCCTGTGCTGCAGCCTCGGCACAGATAGAAGAGAAAGTGACTGCTCCAAGCAGCCATGGGCTTCCCTTGTCTACATCTAAAGGCAGTGGATATTTTTCTAGTGCAAAATAAACTGGTTGTTCGTGTTATAAACAAAGCCTTAAAATGTTCCTGATGTTAACGATGTATTGTTCACATTAGTGTTACTTGTTTCTACTGTTTTAGGTTAAGATTCTCAATTTCTGTAATGTGTAGGACCAATACAATAGGTTCCAACCCCCACCCATTACCCTAAAAAGTTGTAAAGCCTTATGTTCACATCATTTGACATCCCCAGTTTATAAACCCTGTTGTTTTATACCCCTATGTTGCTCCCTATCCCTGCTGTTTAAAATCCCAAGCCTGTAACTCCCCTTTTGCCTCTCCCTTTCGTCGGGTAAAACCTCCACTGCTTCCCTAAGGATGGAATCCATCCAGAAGGACAATGGGGCGGAACATGCAAAATTAGTGAAGTAGAGTATCTTGGAGCCTCAAATTAGAAGAAAAACCTCTAAAACAGAGAGCCCGAACCTAGTTAAACAAAACCAACCGTAGGACTGTGCAAGCAAAGAGGCAAAGCCGTCTTTCATCAGACTTCTGGACCTCGCTCTGACCAGGTCGACCTTCAGCAGCATGACTCCCCCTCCGAGAGCTCTCTGGGGTCTTCCTGCGAACTCCTGTAAGGACGGAGGCCCCAGCTGTGCCTCTGGGCAGAGCTGCTGTACTGCTCCTCCTCCGCATCGCCCAAGGGAGCAGCAGCGGTGTGCACGACCTTGCAGCCCCCCTTCCCAGAGCTGAATCCTCAATAAAGGCCATATTAAAAGGAGCTGGTCTCCTGGCCCAATTCATTTGTTTCAGTTTGTGGCTATACGAGGCATTTCACAGTCCTAACACTTGTGCAGATACACTCGGTAAGACAAGAGCAAAAGGTGTAAAACAAAACAGTGCACATGGACTTATTGCACCTTGACCCACTCTGCTCTGACACAACACAACTGGAGGCCACCACAGGATGTGTTAAGGAAACTTCCTGTCTGACCATTCAGAAGCCACTCCGCCAGTTATTCTCGCACCACCCAAGCTGGCACTGAGGTACCTTTGCAGCTACACACGCCACTCTCACACAGTCAGAGCAGGTTTCCCTTTTGGCTCAACTCCAGGTTTCCCATAGCAGAGTCTCAGACATCTGGATCCCTCAAATATTTTAATCATGGTGCAACAACAGCATAACAGCTCAACCCAGTGCTGCCAAGAAGGGGCTCCAAAGAAAAACCTGGCGTTTTATATGCTCACAGTCAAAGCACAGGAAGATCTGGGGGTCCTCAGCTCCTGCCATATCTCTGAGTGTCTGGTCCCCTGGCTGGGACCACAGGTCCCTGTGCCTTTTGCTTGCAAAGGTTGGTTCCAGTTCATGGCTTGTCTGGGGCTCTCACTACCAGAGCTGAACCCAGAGCTGGCACTGCAGCTGCTCACGGAGCTACCAGCACTGAGTGTATGCCATTCCTCAAGAGCCAGAGGATGTCAGGCCAGGAGTCAGTTGCCTAAAATCAAGCACATGCAGGAATACTTCTCCGTGTGAGCATAAACGAGTCCACATTCTTGCCCAACACACGAAACATCCACCATATTACATCCATCATGTAATATGATCGAAGCTTTGGCGGCCCAGAACTCAGATGCCTTCCAGGAGGATTATGCAGATCAAGAATGGGAACTGTCCTGTGGGATTCATGAAATTAAAAATCTAATGGCAAACCAAAATAAAGTGAACGTAAAGTTGCAGTTATTTAGTAAAATTTCTACCTAATTGAAGCAGTTATGCATAATAGAATGAAGATAGTTTAAAAAATAATCAGTTGCTCCCTGTTACTAGAAAATTGTGTAATCTTTTTTGCTGTGTTCAATAACTGTACTGTTCCACTGAAAACCTCAACACAAAATACCATTTTTAAAGCTTTACGGACAAAATTCTCATACTAAATAATTACTTCAAAGTTTGGCAGAAATCTTTTGTTTATTTTTCTCTTTTATCTTCACTTTCCTGAAAGTGCAGTTTTTTTGCATTCAAATATATGTTGCTTCTGGGATGCATTATGTATGATAGAAGTAATTAAAAATTGTTTACAATGTTAGACCCTTAGTTTTGTGCAAATAGAGCTGACTTTAGTTTCTTGCTTGAAAGATTTTTTGACAAATAATGTAATTGTTGACTGCCAATTTTTTACTGGGAAAACCAAACATCATTTCAAACTGTGATTTTTTTTCTCCATGTCATCTGAATCATTGTTCCCAAGTAGTTTATTAAACACTGAATAAATATATCTCCAACTCAGCACATTTACCAAGTTAAGCAGGATTTCAAAATTCCTTTTGTCGAAGGGCCAAGTCTGCAGGAAAACATCTGCCTGGAGATATGTGAATTTTCATCTTCATCATGAGAAACACATTCTGGCCAGAGAATTGAGCTTGTAAAGCACAACAAGCACATCAAATCCTTCTAAAATTCCCGGATGGTACCATCCTAAAACAGAAAACACTGAGAGTTGAATTTACATTAACTAAAGCATATTATGTCTGTTGTTCCTAAAGAAATAAAAATAATTCCAAATTTTTAATAATCCAAGATGTGTATTTGTTTGTCTGTCTGTATCTTGACTGAGTGGGCAAAAATTAAAAAAACAGCTTTTGCTCTATCTGGAATGAAAGAAAAACAGAAACTGGATGCTGCCTGAGAAAAATAACTTCTTAATCTTATTCAGCACTATCTAACAATGTCCATGACAACGGTGGAATTTTTAATAATCATCATGATTTTGCTTCACGATTTTTAATTGCCCTTGAGCATCTTCACACACTTTTTTGCTAAGGCGTGACCCTAACTCCAGGAGCCAAGCAGTGGAACCACAAGATGGTATCTCACTGCACGAGAAATAGCAGTGTCTTCTCAAAGCATTTAAAGCAGGAATACAGCAAGCACAGGTATTACTAATGACACTAACAGCGGTTGCTTTGGAGGGAAGCTCACGCACTTTATAAGTTCAGAAGATCCTTTCCTCTTCTATAACCTCTAATATGCAGTGGTGATCCTGACCAGAAGACCACTCCACAGCAAGGAGCAGTGACCCCCACAGCAGGGAAGCAGAGCAGCTCCACCAGCCCCGTGCTGCATGTCCAGCCTGGCCTTCAAGCCCGCGTTGGACGACGCACGCCCTTGGTGGCAGGACAAACCCAACCAGCTCACTGCAACCAGCAGCTCCCACTTGGCACCAATGACTCCACCTGCATGTCCTTCCCCTGTTCTAAAAGTGCAGCAAGCAGTTTTTAAGTGAACATCCCTTCTAGTACACAATACAAATTATGAATCAGTCAATCAAGCTGTTGACTCATAAGAAATTTCTGGAATGCAGAAAAGCACACTGCACCACTTTTACAACAGAAGTACAAACAGGGACAAAAGTAGTAATTTCTTTTTTTTTTTAAGATTTAAAGCACTTATTACTCTCCTCACTTAAAACCTCTTTTTTTTTTTTTTTCCCCCAGAAAATGCTTAAAAAAGCTAAAGGAAATGTAATCTTTAAAAAAAATATTTCCATACTTAATATGTAAATACTTTGTTCACAGGTACACATATATATTTCGGTGTATATATTTTATTTTAATAGAATAATAACATGAGAATTGTAGGAATAAGATATGCAATAGAAGCAATAGTGGAAGAGAAGGTATAATCCAGTATTCTGAAAATTAAAATTTTAAAAAAAATCAAGTAACTCAAACTTCTAAGACAACAATGTCATACATGTCATTACTTCAAAACAACAATCTAACTATAGGCATTGTTGTTTCTTATGTAAATCACCTTAAAATTATAATTTCAAAGTGAGATTTCTTAATACAGTCATTCCATGGAGAAACTGTTATTTGCAGCAAGAATTGATAAAGGCATTATGTCTTTCTATTGAGATCTGCAGAAAGGAGGTCATTGTTGCAAAATGAAGCAGTACCAAGACTGAAGACTTGTTTCAGATTTGCTGATGCATGTTATCACTCATATGCTTCTGTTTGGGTCAGGAAAGGGAAGATCAGAGGTTGCTTACATTTAGCACTGTGCTCTCAAAAAGGCTGCAGACACAGGGAAATCTGAGCTGTGCTACAATCTGAACACAACCTATATTTTTTTTTATGTGATGCCAGAAAGGAGGAAAGCAGCTACATCCATGATTTGCCAACTTTACACCACAGGCAAAGAGATGATTTCAAGGAAAAGAGGTACAGCTCAGTCCCATTAGTGTAAATATACTCAGTCCCATTATGTAAATATACATGTAGGATGTCTTTGCAAAATATACCTTGCATTTTGTTTCTTCCTTCCCAAGAATTACTTATTCTACCCAAATTTCCCTCTACAAATACCTGGTATTTTTCTCACAATGTAAATCTTTTACAATAAGAAAGGCATCTGGATAAAAAAAGACTATAGGCTGACGCCTTCTTTGCTTCTCATTCTTGACAGGCAAGCTCTGCTATGCTGTAATTTATCGGCAAATAGCTTATTCAGAAACCTTTCATTCTGATGTATTACTGTTTACTTTACCAGAACAGTTTACTTAGCTACTATGTCTAAGATATAACTCAGCCCTACAATCATTATAACCTGCTTTTAAGCCTGAAATCAACTACTGACCTAACTATTTTTTTGTTAATGGTGTTGCAGAACTCAAAAATTCTGGGAGACTGCTACCCCCACAAATTAGTCCTGTGAACACCAGAGTTTTCCGCTAACCACTTTTATTAAGATGATCCAGGTACTAAGAAAAAGAATGTCTGAGAACATATTTTTTAATGAATCACAGAATCAGCCATGTTGGAAAAGACCTCTGAGATCATCAAGTTCAACCTTTGACTGATCACCACCTTGTCAACTATATCATGGCACTAAGTGCCACATCCAGTCATTTGTTGAACACTTCCATGGAAGGCGATTTCACTGCCTCACTCAGCAGTCCATTCCAATGTTTAAAACAATAAAGAAAAACATGATGCATCTTCTGTTTCTACAATTAATAATAAATATTTATATCTAGGCTACATAGTTAACTTTTGTCTTAAATTTACGGCCAAGAACTGAGGTATTAAATCAGTACCAGCAGGAGGATGGAATATCACAGGAACCAGGAAACCTGACAGTGAGCCATACATCAAATCTCCACACCTGAGAACCCCAGGACACAAACTGACGGGATTTTTACCCCGTCAACCTCCTAATTAGGGGTTTTCTGTTTTCAAAGTCCTGTACCAGCATTTAAAAGATGAGATGGAACCTGTGGCTCGGTCTTCCAAAGTGTTTATTTATCTCAGGGCCTTACAGCAGTCTCAGTGCACTCAAGAAAATGCAGCTACAGGAACACGGACAGAGGGTCCAAGGTCATTTTTAAAGGTTTCTAACCCAATTAACTCTTAAAGAGTAATATATTTACAGTTTCGTACCAATAACTACTACCTATTCTAGACACGCAACTTCTACATCAAATTCATTCTACCAATGTCTCTGTGCCACCATCACAGCAGAAAATGGAGTAGACGAAGAACATGAGACACCACTCCAAATTCTCTATCTTGCTCTGATCTACTTCCATACTAAAAACCCAAAACTATAAATTTTCACCCTGTGACGAACTAAACTACTATTTATTTTAAATCTTTGCTGTTTTCAATTCAACTATGAGTGCTAGAAGTTTTTCGCATGGACTGAGGTCAAAGACAATGTTTTCCTGGGGTCCTAACCAGGGTCTCAGACCCCCCAGGGCATTTGAGGGGTTTTCCACATGCCCTGGACTCCAACAACAAACCAAGAACTTGGTAACAAAAAGGCTCTATGGTATGTCACAAAGAAAAATGACAGCAACAGCTTGTCAGACTTGCAGCTCTCCAGTGAAGGACAAGCACGAACTGGGAGTAAGGCAGGGCTCTCAGGTGATCTACCAATACCAGCATAGCCAAACACAACTGTAAAACAGCCCCAGCATGACAGCAATCCCATGAAAAACAGCAAGATAAGCTGTTCACCTAAAAAAAAGTGATTGTTTATTTACTAGAAATAGAAATAGGAAGATAAATATATTATATGATTTTAAAAATACTCTCATATGCATGGGCTTATCACAGTCTTTCAGCCCTTCTGAAACCCTTCCTGGACAATCAGAAACAGAGGGATGCAAATCATTGAAAAAGATCCTTAAAATGCAATGGTTATGTATAGTTTGACAAGGACAGAACACGTCACACAGAATCTTTTTGGGATGGGCTACTCACCACAGAGCCTCCTGTGAGAAAGTGTGGTCAGCCTAGACTCAGTATGACTTGTTATAACTGCATGAACAAATTATGTTCAGTATATGTTTGAGGTTAAAAAAAAAAAAAAAAAAAGTTGCATTGCATTTTCAGGAATGGAAAAAATTAAATGCAGTCTTCTTTTGTCTCTACATAGAGTATTTGTGGACAACAGCCAAAGACCTGATACTCAACTGTCTTTTTGTATAAGCACGGTGAAGGAGAAATATAGGTGGGAGAAAGACTGAAACACAATATTCTTTAGACAGTGATGTCAAAATGAAGAATTTGAGCACACACTCCTCTCCTGTATGGCCATGTGCTCCACTGAAAAACATTGGTCTAATGCAGACTAATGGTCTCCCAACTGAACCCTGTCACCTGGTATCTCTGGCAGAAGTAAAATAAAGGTGCACATTTCCTGTAGCATTTTGTAGGAGAGGTTGAAAAGATGTGGCTGTGATATCTCAGCCTACAGCACACCAAGTGCTGCTGGGTGATGCTACCAAGAAGCAAATAGGACACAGGTTACAGGAGTAGGTACAAGCCAAAGTAGGAAAAGAATATTGAATAATCAGAATAAAAAGTAACATTCATTTTGTTGCTAAAAGGTAAAGTATTGCCAATAAGGTGATTAAATTAGATGTCTTCTGCCACTGTGAATGAAGTAATTCCATTTTGTTCAGCTCATGTTCTTCACATAACACTATATTTAGTGAAGAGTTCTAGCCATAGAGTTTTTAAGAAAACTCATGTATTTCCTATTCTATTTGATACAAAATATTTGCCCAGTGCTCTAAAACCTCTGAAGGAAGGACACCCATTAGACAAGGAAAAAGTGGATATACATGCAAAAACTCTGTGGAACTCTATGAAGGAGAAATATCTACAACACAAGGAGTAGTTGCTCCTCTGATCCCAAAGAGCTAACCTACCTCAGAAGAATAATTAAACAAGAGTTTTGTAACTTTAACAACTCCTTCAGAATTTTAAAAGATTGTTAATGATTTTATCATTATCTAGATTTATATAGACTCAGCGATTTATCTAATACTATCAGCCCTCCAATCCAGTAATAACAAAGAAGGGACTTTTCCCTCCAATTACTCCAATAAGTAGGCTGCCTAGTATTTTCTGATTTCTACATGCATTTCTTAAAGTGCATTTTAATTGACTGAAACTCTGAATTTAATTCTGCATTTCATATTGACCACCCAGAAACAAATATTTTTTTCCAAGAGGTTAGATATTAAGCAGAAGAAGCTTTTTTCCTTCCTTCTGCTTTGGTTGAAGATTTCATTAACAATACGGGCATATTTTTAATGCAAATATGATGCAATAACTGTAATTTTCCCCTTTTTTAAGCTTGTATAAGAATGAAGAGCAATAATTTAAAAATTCAAAGAGACTGCTCCTATTTGGCAAACTATATTCAACACCAAATGTATGTATCTCAATATTATTTATCTCAGCGAACCCTCATAAAGTAACACAAAACATCCAGCTTGATAGCAAGGAATACATTAGAGAATACATATATGTTATCAGGGAATATATTAGAAAATATTAGAGAATATATAAACTAATACCAACATAAATTGTTCTTCAAATACCAAGTTAGACTATAGAACACATATTCAAAATCATTACATTTTCTTTTGCTATATATTATTTTTAAAACAATCAGCCTTTACTTTTTCTGTAGAGTGAATACATAAAAACTCAGAAAAAAATTGTAAGATATTCAGCATACATGTTAGTCTACAACTTTCAGCTGAAGGAAAACATACTGATAAACATTAAAAATGCTGACTTATTTGCTTTTTGCACACTTCCTTAGTACGCAATTTTTATTTTTTAAAAAAGCCTTTTTTAACTGAAGTCTTTTTAGTACTTCCTTTGCTATTATTTCGGTTTTTGTTCATTATTCAGTTACAGTTCTGACCTAAGAGCTCCTGCACTTTATCTCTATAAGTTTAGTAGTTCACACCTGTAAGTGCATTGCTCTTTGAATAATTACAATTTATATTAATAGGAGCACATTTTCTCGTGAATATTTAGCTATTTTAAAAATCTCTAGGTTATATGCATCTCTCCAACCAAGCAACCATAGCCGAAGGAAAGAGTCTGATCAATCCAAGGTTTCTCTTCCTGAAGACAAATATAATTCATGTCATATCGGGAGTTAAGCTACTTTTTAGACGTGGAATAATTTAAATAAGACTTACTCAGTCACATTTTTAAGTTTGTTGCCTTGCACACGTAGAAACATTCAGCTATACTTTAGAATCTACAACCACATATCACATATGGGAAAAGAAAAAATACAATGAACACAAAAACAGGGAAATGAGTGACTCCACTTATTAGTGTTTCCAGGATACTCAGTTCCACAGTTTCAAAGTATAATTACCAGACTTACCAAACCCCAGATATGCAGCAGCATTATTGCAATTCCTTAGAAACTTAAGTCAGGCCACAACACGGAAAATACAGCATGCTTAAAATTCACAGCTTAGAGTCCTCCTAACTGCAAGGTCCAACCACCATTCTGTTAAAAAAAAAAAAAAAGAAGAAAGAGGAGCAGGTTTTGCAGTATTCTGTTAAATCATAGCCAGGATCAGGATAAAAGAAGGAAATGAGAAAACAAGCACCTCCTATACTGCAACCCATTGTTGCTGCGTTTCCCCATCAAACAAAAAAGATGCAAATCAACATAGGGCAGAAAAGTGATCCTACCCAGCAAGAGACAGGGCTGTTGAAAACAAAGATGATCCTGCCCTGTCCCTGTTAAAAGTCATGTCACAATGAAGCATTCTGTTATCTGTAGGAACAGAAATGATGTGCAAGAATTATCCTTGTATCAATAATCTAACAGAGAGATTGTTAAACAAAAGGTTATTCCACCTCTCCGTCCTTCCTGTTAAAAGCAAGGAACGACAACAAACTAAGAATTTCAGCATGTGAATGTGCGCCTGATGTGGCCTGAGTACACTGACAAAATAACATCCTTGAACTTTTCAGCTGAGGACTGTAAATGGCTGAATGTGAAGTAAGTGCTGAAACTGCTCTAGCTGCCGCATGCTGACTGCACAAAAGGAAAATCTGAGATACTCTGAAGATACAGATTACAATCAAGGAAGAGCCTGGTGGTTTTAGGCACTCCTGGGTTAGGCAGCAATTGTGTGAGCTGTGATCGCATTTTTTGCTTAGGCACCTGAATTCTCCATAAACCTAACCTTAGGTATTTAAGTCCCTTATTGGATCAAGCCAATAAACTCGGTGTCTTTACCTAAGTATTTTAGATCCTATTATGTTTTGCCTCCCTTTTTATTTTTAATGAGATCTTCATCTTTCTAACATGTAGTTAACTGTTTATCCTATGTGTAGTCATTTTTTCTCATACTAATGCATACATAATTACTGTGTAATTAAATAATGTACTATAGGGCTGGTTTCTTTCAAAAGTACTGAGAACCGATAACTCAAATTTTCTCAAAGGGAATTAAGATCCTTTAGAAAATTCACATTGCAGTGTTGTACAGAAATGCTAGACAGTGGCAGCAGTCTAGCTTTATTCAGCTCAAATTAACTTTTGAGATCAGGCTGCAAATGCATTTTTGTGGCCACTCATAACTAAAAATTACTCAAAGCCAACTTCTGCCTAACACTGCGTTGCATGAACAAGGGTTAGTGTTTGTTTAACTGCAGTGATGCCGAGCATTTTTCCATTTAAAAATTTCTCTGCTGGAACTATCTCACAAAAGTCTACTAAGCAACACAGAACAAACTGAAACAAAACAAAACCAATTTGGTTTTGAGCATTATTTCTTAGCCAGGGCTGAAGTGACTCAAACATCAAGCATCAATTTTAATGACTTTTAACTACTTTAGGACAAAATAAATACTATAAAGATGAGGCAAAATATTCATGGATGAAAAACTAAAAACATTTTTCTAAACAGATCTGCTTTTAGAAGTTGGAAATTACTGTGGATTCTCAAGAAGAACTTCTTTAATATGCATTTATTATTATTAATTTTGCATATAGGTTTTTATGTGAAGAGGATTGGAAGCCAGAACTGCAAGGTCCTGGTTGCTGATTCAATAGGAATTTTGAAGTTTTTTAACTGCAGCTACAGACACATGGCAAGAGGCTACTGCTATGGAGCCAGGAGCTGACCTTTGACAAGAAATGGATTTCCCAAAATCAGTTTCTTGTTCCACAGCAGGGATTTTACCAGATTAGAGGCATTTGGGGACTAGTCCCATGGTACAGCTATTCGGAATTATACAAAAATCACCAGTGCTATCTTCCTGGATATTTGAAAAATGCTTCTCATGAAAATGTAGCTATGTTTTTTCAGATTATCTAAACTAATACTCTTCTACAAAGCATTGTCTTCCTGATTGATGGGTAAGGGTAGCTTTTTTTTTTTCCTTTTGAGAAAATGCTTCACTGGAAAATTTCAACTAACAGTAATAGAAACCGCAAATGCATTTCACTCACATATGCTACTTTGGTCACCAACTGGCACGGTAAATAAGTAACAATTTATAATGTGAAGCAATCTGAAGCCATTCCCCAGCAGTTAACACATGGAAGGCATGAATATGCATGAACCATTTGCAGGTTGTTATGTTGCACACTTTCCTTCTGAAATAATTACAAAAAATATAATAAGAGATACGTCAAATGTCTCAGAGAAGTATTTGGCATGGTCATTTTCACAGACTGTTTATACTGGGGTTTTGCCACTTTCTTGTGTATGGACTTTTAAAAAACAACAAAATGGTATTGAATAAAAAATTTATCAGCAGTAATAAGCTTATTTCCCACGAGAGGACTCAACTTCAGCTCAACTGGTCTTCATCCATTTAGAGCCATCACGAGAGGTGTAAGCATGGCCTGTTCTGTCCATCACCAGATCCACCTGAAGTAGAATGTGCCCAATTCAGCTAAAGCAGTGAGAATGGCAGAATAGCCATTTAGGAGTGAAAAGCAAAAGGTAATGGTTTAAATAGTCACAGTCTCTGGAAGTCCCCAGTGCCATGCATGGTTTGCAGAGGCAGGGCAGCAGCCATGAGCACTTCCTCTCTGGAGTGCTACTAGAGGAAGCTCAAGCTGGCTAAACTTGGATTTTGCAGCATTCTCTCCCCATCCAATTTTGACAACCACAGAAGTAGTGGCTATCATGCCTCTCTATGGCAACACAAGGTGGGTATGGATATTTTGCAGCTACCTTCTCTGTCAGTCCTGCCGGTATGCTGGGTATCCTAACCTGGCCACAGGGTTAGGTGGATGTCTTATTCCTGTTGTTTTTCAAAGAAAGAGGTTTTCTCTCCTTCCCTTGCACTTCTCCGAAGTCTTCTCCCCTACATGAGTTTGTATTTTTTCCAGGGACCTGGGGAACATTTCAATTGCGGTCCTTGTGACTTTGCAACCATTCCCTCATTGCCCTGCTGAGATGAGACACACTGAGATGAGATTGACTGCGTAACAATGACTAAGGGGTGAATTCAATATTTGAAAAGTTTAGGTAGCAGTTTGTCAATTATTCTTCTATTGACTAACTTGTTTCCTACTGATTAACTGTTTTCTGTTCTTCAGACCGAGTCCAGTCCCTTGCTGTAATAGCTTGCGTGTCACATAATCCCTGTCCTGCCATTAATAAGCAGTTTGACAGTGTGTAAATCCCCCCACTGTTTCTCAGAAACCATCCCATAATCTCATTTCAGATTCTCAGAAGTATTCTCCTAGTCTATAATCTAAATTTCTTTTAGTCATTTACTTCATCTTTTTTCTTATGTGTCACTTGCTATCTGTTTTCATAAATCACTTACATAGGGCAATCATATCTCTTCTCCATCCTCATCTTGGCAAGACAGTGGGAGAGCAAGCATTTCTCCAGTGGGAGAGCAAGCATTTCTCCACAGTAAATCTGTTCCAAATTATCCTTTTCTTCCTTCAGTTAGTTATGTTTCCTCTTTTTTTACAAATAACCTGATCAGAACTGTCTGTTGTGTGACTCAGAGTCACGTATAGCGCAATGAATAATTCCTTATCTCAACAGTAAAAAAAAAAGTCTAGGCTTGTATCAGTTTTTTATAGCTTCCTGTTCTTTCTCATCTTCTATCATTTCCCATTAATAAACTCTCAGGATCTAGCAATATTTTTTCTCAATAGATGTACGTGGTTTGACACTTGCATGACTACAATTTTTTCATTTCTACTATCCCAGTAGTCACGCAGGTCAGTTTCTTTCTGTCTGACATTTTTCTCCTCAGTTTATTGACATCACTTTCTTACTTGATGCCAAACCAAAAGATGAATTTCCTGCCTTTTTGTGCCAGGGTCACTGATGAAAATATCAAGTAAAATTAGTACCAAAGCTGATTTTCAAAAAATGCACATGAAGTGTGTTTCCAGATAGGAAGCTCTTCCTATCTCATGATCCATTTCCATAGGCTTTTAACAGGATCTTTCAGAACTGACAACTTTTTAGTAATTCCATATTACTCTGTTTCAGCCAAAATTCTCCATGTGGCTCATTATATAATCTGCTTTATTCAAGTCCAAGGAGATGAGAGCCTGAGCACTGCATGTCTGCAGGATTTAATTTCCATTACAAGAACAAAAGCAGACTTGGTTAGGTTGACTTTAGTCTTTGTTAGGTAAAATCAAGGGTTATGGTATTCATGTTCGCTTCACGTCTCTCATCAGTTTTTCACCTGAAAATGTGTTTTACATCCCTAATATACTATTGAGGTAGCTTAATTGTCTACACTTGGTGAATGCCTTTTTCTTCCTTCTTCTAAGCAATACTGTGCTTGCTGATCTGCAGCCAGTGTCCCAGATTTTTGAATATCTGTCACATTTGGAAATTTAGTCAGCTCAGCCTCCCCTAGCTGAGATTTTATCTCTTTAGATAAAATCTGTTATAAACTTTCTTTCCTTTTATACATTCTACCTTTAGCCCCAGAGGTCAACCTTTGTCATTTGAATTTTAAAGACAAGTGTTGCTGCCATTATCATCATCAAAGTGAGAGAAATCTAATTCAGACAAATCTCAAAAGTGTCATTGGATCTACTGAAAACAAGTAGCCTCTGGTTGGAGAAAAAAAACCCCATCAGTCTCTAACATTGGTATGTTAAGACTGAAAACAGTTGTTTTTGGAGATGAGACTTCCCAGCACCACAGGAAAACAAGCATTCTGGTAACTGGGAAGGAGGAATGGGGACCAGTATCTCCTGGGTTCTGGCCATCATTATGCCAAGTCCAAAATCACCCAACAGGAGCGAGCTCCTCAGGGCTCTCTTGACAAAGTGGTCAGACACCTCCAAAACTGTAATTGAACCAAAAATGAGGACATAGAATCAGAGAATAATTTAGGTTGGAAAAGACTTTTGAGATCAAGTCCAACTGTTAACCCAGCACTGCCAAGGTTTCCACTAAATCCCATCCCTAACTGGCACATCTACATGTCGTTTAGATCCCTCCATAGATGGTGACTCCACCACTGCTCGGGGCAGCCTGTTCCAATGCTGGACCACCCTTTCAGCGAGGAAAGTTTTCCCTATACCAAATTTACACTTCCCTTTAGGCAACTTGAGGCCATTTTCTCATACTATTGCTTTTTTCTTGGAGAAGAGATAGACCCCTAACCCCAGAGCATCGATCAAAATGTGAAATTAAACTTGTCCCAGTACTGAGTACGGGGGAACCCCACTAGGGACTGGAGGCCAAGTGGATGTCACTCTATTCACCACCACTCTCTGGGCCTGGCCATGCAGACAGCTTTTCAGCCAGGAACAGTGCACCTGCCCAAGCTATGAGCAGCCAGTTTTTCGAGGAGAAGGCTGTGGGAAACAGTGTCAAAGGCTTTATGGAAGTCTAGGCAGACAAAATCCACAGTCTTTCCCATATCCACTGGCAATTGCCGTATTATGCTATGAAGCAGAATTCAGATTTCAGGAACTGAAGGGAAATCCCAACAAGCACTTGACTGTTTGTTAATTAGCAGTTTATTTAGACAGCTAAAATCTGATTTTGTGCAGCAGAAGTCACTGCATTTAACACATTTCATAAAAATGCTAGAATTCTTGCCTTTGTCAAATGAAAAAATCTAAAATAAATTTTGTTCATTTAAAATTCTTTTCTTTTTGGAAAGACTAGTCTCTGGGATGAACTCTAGTACCCTCAGCTGCTCCTCATAGGACTTATGCTCCAGACCCTTCAAAACCTCTGCTACCTTACTCCGGACTTGTGCCAGCACCTCAATGTCCCTCTTGCAGAGAGGGGCCCAGAACTGGACACAGCACTCGAGGTGTGGCCGTAGCAGTGCCGAGTACAGGGGGACAATCACTGCCCTGGCCCTGCTGGCCACAGTCTAGCCCTGTTCAGCTCACCGTAACTAACTTTTGAGACCAAGCTCAAATGCAGCTTTTTGACCACTCCTAACTAGAAAAAAATGATTCAAAACCAACTTCTGCCCACCACTGTGTTGCACAAAGGATTAGTGTCTGTTTTAGTGCAATGATGCTGAGGATTTTTCTATTTAAAAATTTCTCTGCCAGAACTATCTAACTAAAGCCCCAAAAGTCTTCTAAACAACAATGAAAAACTGAAACAAAACAAATCATAGTTGATTCTGAGCATTATTTCTTAACCAGGGCTGAAGGAACTCAAACATTATGATCTAAGGTCTTCAAAAGCCATTCAAGAATTTTAAATATGGCTTGATATTTCCTTTTTTGGTTGGGTTTCTTTTCTTCCCCTAGAAGAAATGATATTTAAGTGTTTCTTGGTAGAACAAATAGTTTTCATTTAAGTATGACTCTTATTTGCCTAATCTAATCTTTCTCCAATTAATTTTATTTTGGCTTTGCTACACATATCTTTGCAAAGAGTTACAATAGCTGGATAAGTAGCATCTACCTTCAAAGAAAAAGAGAACAGCCAGAAAGCCATTATTTCTCTTAGAATACAACTACATCCTTTGGGTTAACTACATTTTCTTGGAGTTTACGCCAAGTGCCTGTAAAAATGGGGCTTGGCTCCAGATTTCCAGTATGTAGGTATTAATTTTAGGTCCACTGCCCATTCCTTTAGCCTGGGTTGGTTTTGCTTTACTTTGTTTATACTGCTGTTGATTTCTGAAGACCTGGAATAAGAATCATTGTGCTTAATTGACCTAAAGTGGGGTCAAACACAACTTGAACCACTGTTTTATCTTCATCTCATGTCTAACTGGGTTGCACACACTACTCATACAAGGAATTGCTTGGAAAAACATCCAACCAGTATCTTAAAAAGCATAAGAAATTAATTCCTTCTACCTCACTGCACTGATGGCACAGTGCCTTGCAGGTACCTTTGTGAATGAGAACAATCAAGTTCCATAACCAGCAGTACAATACTGCTCTACAGCCGGAAGGGAAAGGACAGTCCCTAAAGTCTTTCTTAGAGTGGCCCACATGAATTGTGCAATGGCAAGACTTTGTTGTTTTAAAGTATCATTTATCTGACCCTACAAGCAGGGGAAAAAAGTAGGATTTTTGAGTGTGCTATTTTAATGGAGTGGTGGTGGAGCTGTGTGTTATCTAATCTTGAAAATGTCTTTTTTTCCTCTCTTACATAACTATCACATCCTGATGGTAACACAGTGAAAAACTTGAAATTTGAGGGGTTTTCTCCTGTTTAGTTAAGTATGCCAAAGGTGGAATAATACACCAAAAGCAAAGCTCAAAGAATCAATTGTAGTTCAAAGATATAAGAATGTCAACACTGGGTAACATCATGGTCTAAGTAGGCCCAGAATCATTTCCAACAGGGATAAAAAAATAAAGTCTAGAGAATAAGGATGAGGTAAATATATAGTCTAGTTTTCCTGTAAATAATCTCCCAGCTACCAGACATTTCTGTAACTGGTGGGAGCAACACAGAATCTCAGGCTCCCTACCCATCTATTCATCCATACTATTCCAAATCCCTTGTATCACTATTTCAGTTTTGAAGAGAAAGATGATGGGGAAAACCTCAACTCTTCTACTCCAACAGGCTAACACTGGCAAAGCCATAAGTATTTTGTTCCTTTACACTGCAAAGTATGTAAAATAGCAGATTGCATTGATTGCACTCATGATTGCCTGAATCATCAATGTATGAACTTTTGGTAGAAACACGAATGTATGAACTTTTATAGGAATCACTGGAAGTGACAATGGTGGAAACAGGTTTTCATTTCTACTGTTTTAAATTGTTCCATCAGAGGACAGCCTTACTATTATAATTCCAATCCCACAAGCCCTTGGTCCTGTTTTTATTTTTCTTCTATATTTCCATGACTAATCAAATCTGAAATGCAAAATAAACTACTGTTCTCTTTAACACTCTCTTTAAGTACTTCTTTCAGAGTTTTACTTTTGTCCAAATCTACTAAGTCCAATGTTTTGTGAAGGGTCAACTCATGCTTGACATTCCCACACAAGGATCCATAATCCATTAAAACCATTCATAATAATTCAAAGCAATTTACAACATCCCACCACAACTCAAGTTCACACTACTATCTATTTTACTTTGATCCTTAAATTGTAATTTCCTAACTCATTCAATTTTTTAATTAATCACTGTAAGAGACAATCTTTCCTATCCATGTTTAAGATATACCCACATGGTTCCCACATGCTTCAATAACATCCTTTTTCTTTGACTTTAGGAACTTGAAAGACACTGCAGAGGCAAAGGATGAACCTTAGAGTAGCTGAGGTCAGACAAAACACCGGCATGTAAATCCAGATGTATCTGGTTATTTCCAATCATGCCATCTTTGCCTACAGCTCTCCTAACAACCTTTAGCATCATCCTCCAGCCTGCCATACACGGCATACAGCTGAAGATAAATATAGCTTTGTTCCCTTCGTAAGGCCATATATTAATTTTCCTGATGTGCAAGCTTTGCTTAGAAGGCTTTAAAGGTACTGCTATATTTATCTGAAACGTCTGGATTTATGACAGCCTTCTAACGTTAAAAAAAAAACAAACAAGGCACTGTAACAACTATAAATACACAGCACTTATGAAATAGACTTCAAGCTTTCATCAGAGGCTGGCATACACCTGGGCAGCCTAAGCATTTCCCCACTGTGCCTACTTAGGCAGCCCAGAGCGGGCGCTTCCCCGCAGAGCCCGCCTCTGCTGCACGGCACGCTGCCGGGGAGCGCGGCTCGCTGCCCGCCGGCCTGGGACGGCACAGCCCAGCGCGTCCCACCCGTCCTGCGAGGGCCGGCACCCTCGGCGGAGAGGGGGAGGAAGCAAACCCTAAGGACAAAGAGCTTCTCCTTAACCTTGTAACTTTTATCTTATCGTGGCCTCCATTAAAGCACTAGCTAGCACAGAAGGAAAAGGGGCCGGGCCAAGGCGAGTGCGAGCACCAGCCGCACGGAGGGCCGGCGGGCACCCGCCGGGGGATGGCCCCGGGCCCACGGCAGCTACGGACC